>JAPMUY010002899.1:57500-240193 GCA_026901105.3 Galaxias olidus
TGAATCCTATGACAAGCTTACTCAGATATGAATGGAATACATACTGATATGATTTGCCTTAAACTTCTGCCTGACTTTGATTTACTGATTTCAGTCTGCAGAATGTTACAGCAGTATGCTATTATATGTATTTATATAAAGATCGGTTTCAAACCCAGTGTACATTACAATTAAAGTTAATTCAATATACAGTTTAATTTCACTGCTATGAAGTCTATTTCGGTAAAGATTTCAGGCGGTCTTGCGTGCATGGTTTAATCCAAAGGTCTGCCAGTCACAAGAACAGCTAATGTGGGCATCATCGGCCCCCTTTTTGAAGCCTGCTCCAAAAACAAAGACATTGAGTCAATAGAAGTCCAATGGTTCCAACGTTTTCCTTGGCGGAATCATCTCCAGCTTCCCTGGTATAGCACACTACAGAACCATATATAATCAACCTAGGAAATGTTCCACTTCAAATGGAAAGGCTATTTCTGTGTATCCTTCTCTCAACAAGCGTGTAGTTGGGGGAGGGGGGGTGGGGGGTTGTAGTTTATGCTAGTTCTGGTGCCATAAGTACTTGTGTAGACTCCGTTTATTTAAGTTGGCACGTTATGTAACCGCAGTGAAGGATACGCTGTTGTGTTTGAAGGTGGTCCGTTCTAGCCTCACCAAACGTTAAGATCTACCAATCAATCAATGTTGTGTTTCTTTATTTACAAAGCAGCTTATTTCATACTTGGCACACCATACCTTATAAGGGAGTCGTGTGTGTGTGCCAGAAGCTAGGAGCCATATAGGGTAGACTCTTCATTAAAGTTTAAGATTTGGTGCTATGAACGGCAGTTAACTTTCATTGTGTACGAATCACGGATCTGCATGAATATCTCTTATCAATGAGGTTTATCAGAGCTGACATAGCACACACTGTATGAAGAAGCTGATTCCCATCCCCTGTCTGAGACGGGAACTAGAAAAGAAAATAAAGAAAAATAATCTGTGGAAAAGCACAGGAAAGCAGGAAATTAGTATAAAAACAAGAGCTCGGCAGATTCTGGTTTCCTGTTTTGGGGCTGGGGGGTGCGGGGGGGGGCAGGAGTAGTTTTGGTGCCTGCGCTACAGAGTGTCCATTGTGAGAGAGCGTGTTAAGGAGGTGGGGGTCTGAAGGGGCCAAACACAGGGCTGATTCTGCTCCCTTCTAAACCCCCCCCCCCCCCCCGACACCCTCCTCCCCCCCTCCTTCCAAAAACCCACCTGCCCCTCCCCACAGGGGAAAAGTAGCTATAGTAAGAAAAAAGAAAATAGAGGAGAAAAGGGAAACTGTAAAAATAAACGAGCGAGGGCCTCTGCACCAGAGACGCCAGCGAGACAGGAAATGACACGCGGCACACAAAATGCTCTCCCTTGACCTCGGCTGGGACCAGGAGTCCAGTTAACCCCTCGGAGCCCCCCGCTCGCTCTTTTCCCTTGCACTCTTTCATCTTCTCACCAGCAACACGAATTAGCATGTTTTCATGCCTAATGAGTGCCCCTCTGATATGTTTCCTTCCCTGTGTTTGGTACAAAGCTGTGAATAAACAAAGATAGGCTGGGGGAGAAACAGGGGAAGCGCACTGCCATTTATTTCTATCTTGCATAACACATTTATATAAAAACGTTCCCCTTAAATTGGGTGAAACAGGAAATTCTTGATTCGAGTCTGGGGATAATGAGTGGCCGTTCCCCAGCTTCAGTCTCTCTCTCTCTCTCTCTCTCTCTCTCTCTCTCTCTCTCTCTCTCTCTCTCTCTCTCTGTCTCTGTCTCTCTGTCCCTCTCTCTCTCTCTCTCTTTTTCTCTGTCTCTCTCTGTTTCTCTCTCTCTCTCCCTCTCTCCCTCCCCCTCCCTCTCTTTTTCCCTCTATCTCTCTCTCTCTCTCTCTCCCTCTCTCTCTCTCTCTCTCTCTCTCTCTCTCTCCCTCTCAGTCTCTCTCCCTCTCAGTCTCCCCCCCCTCTCTCTCTCCCTGAACTCCGCAGCATGAACAATGTCAGTGAAGCTCTCCAGACCGCCCTCCCTCACCCCGAGCACACCACTGCACTGCTCATTACGACCCACTCCAGCGTCTCCAGTGCTTTGGAGCCCACGTCTTAATTATGACCGTCTTGCCGCCCCTGCGAAGCACGTCGCTCCTCTCCTGCCCGGGGGCCCAGGTCCTCACGGCCCGAGGCTGTCCCAGACAGAAGTGACTCTTCAGAGCAGCGGAGGACCAGCCTGGCCCATTGATCAGGAGAGGTGGAGGGGGAGAGAAGAGGAAGAAGAAGAAGAGGAAGGAGAAAAAAAAAAAGGCTGTCTTAAAAGGCAGCCGCTGCTGGTGTCAGGCCCAGCTGAGGGCAGACAATGGGGCTTTTTAGACGGGGGGGGGGGGGGCGGTGAGCTGGAGAGAACTGTCACAGACCAATCACATGGCCCACATGGGGGGGGGGGGGGGACGACGACACACACGCAGCGCTCATAAAAGGTGGTTTGAAACCTGACCATCTCCAATGGCATGTGTTCCAGTTATATTTTATAACTAAACATAAGACCGCTAATAAATCAAAGGGATTTGAATGTGTGTTTCCTTGGATTGCGCTGTTTATTTGCTGTAAAGCTGTAGGTAGGGAACACCAAAAGAGTGTGTAATGTATTGCACTTGGATGGAAACCAATCATTAGGGGAATTGTGAAGCCTATTCCCCAATGTGTGTTTTTAAAGTGACCTTTTTTACTCACATGCTAATATCTTCACATGTTCCACTGCCTGCTTCTCCTGTGGGGTGAGAGCTCCTGTCATCAGTGTCGGGGTCACTGAGCTGGGAAGCTTGTGCTTGGGACGGCGCCGCTGTTTGCCTCTGAGGAAAGATTTATCTCACTAGCATCAGAGTTGTGTTTTCGAACCGTGGACAGCTTATACTAAAGATCTATGAGTATGGTGAATATATGAGGTATACCTCTGCTAGCGAGCGCAAGAGAAGCCACATTGCTGCTCCCTTAAGCCTGCTTAAGGGAACAATTAGCAAGCACCATGTGACATTTGAATTTATTCCTCTTAAGAGCTGTGGATGGAATTGGGTTTAAGCATCCGGAGCTAAATCTGAGACTTAAAGCTGTGAGTTGGGCCCGACCTTAATGAATAACAGCCCCTGAGGTCTGGAGCTCAGGCTGGAGCCCGAGCTTAGTGCTACAGACTGGGGCTACAGGCAGCCAGCTACAGGCCGGACATGACCCAGAGTTTAGTGCTACAGACTGGGGCTACAGGCAGCCAGCTACAGGCCAGACATGGGCCCCGAGTTCAGTGCTACAGACTGGGGCTACAGGCAGCCAGCTAGAGGCCAGACATGGGCCCCGAGTTTAGTGCTACAGACTGGGGCTACAGGCAGCCAGCCTCAGGCCGGACATGGGCCCCGAGTTTAGTGCTACAGACTGGGGCTACAGGCAGCCAGCTACAGGCCGGACATGGGCCCCGAGTTTAGTGCTACAGACTGGGGCTACAGGCAGCCAGCTACAGGCCGGACAAGGGCCCCGAGTTTAGTGCTACAGACTGGGACTACAGGCAGCCAGCTACAGGCCGGACATGGGCCCCGAGTTTTGTGCTACAGACTGGGACTACAGGCAGCCAGCTACAGGCCGGACATGGGCCCCGAGTTTAGTGCTACAGACTGGGGCTACAGGCAGCCAGCTACAGGCCAGACATGGGCCTGAGCTTAGTGCTACAGACTGGGGCTACAGGCAGCCAGCTACAGGCCGGACATGGGCCCCGAGTTTAGTGCTACAGATTGGGGCTACAGGCAGCCAGCTACAGGCCGGACATGGGGCTGAGCTTAGTGCTACAGACTGGGGCTACAGGCAGCCAGCTACAGGCCAGACAAGGGCCCCGAGTTTAGTGCTACAGACTGGGGCTGCAGGCAGCCAGCTACAGGCCAGACATGGGCCTGAGCTTAGTGCTACAGACTGGGGCTACAGGCAGCCAGCTACAGGCCAGACATGGGCCTGAGCTTAGTGCTACAGACTGGGGCTACAGGCAGCCAGCTACAGGCCGGACAAGGGCCCCGAGTTTAGTGCTACAGACTGGGGCTACAGGCAGCCAGCTACAGGCCAGACATGGGCCCCGAGTTTAGTGCTACAGACTGGGGCTACAGGCAGCCAGCTAGAGGCCAGACTAGAGTTTAGTGCTACAGACTGGGGCTACAGGCAGCCAGCTACAGGCCAGACATGGGCCTGAGTTTAGTGCTACAGACTGGGGCTACAGGCAGCCAGCCTCAGGCCGGACATGGGCCCCGAGTTTAGTGCTACAGACTGGGGCTACAGGCAGCCAGCTACAGGCCGGACATGGGCCCCGAGTTTAGTGCTACAGACTGGGGCTACAGGCAGCCAGCTACAGGCCGGACATGGGCCTGAGCTTAGTGCTACAGACTGGGGCTACAGGCAGCCAGAGCCAGACATGGGCCTGAGCTTAGTGCTACAGACTGGGGCTACAGGCAGCCAGCTACAGGCCGGACAAGGGCCCCGAGTTTAGTGCTACAGACTGGGACTACAGGCAGCCAGCTACAGGCCGGACATGGGCCCCGAGTTTAGTGCTACAGACTGGGACTACAGGCAGCCAGCTACACACATGGGCCCCGAGTTTAGTGCTACAGACTGGGGCTACAGGCAGCCAGCTACTGGCCAGACATGGGCCTGAGCTTAGTGCTACAGACTGGGGCTACAGGCAGCCAGCTACAGGCCGGACATGGGCCCCGAGTTTAGTGCTACAGGGGCTACAGGCAGGCTACAGGCCGGACATGGGGGGGGTACAGACTGCTACAGGCAGCCTTACAGGCCAGACAAGGGCCCCGAGTTTAGTGCTCAGACTTGCAGGCAGCCAGCTACAGGCCAGACATGGGCCTGAGCTTGTTTGAGGCAGCCAGCTACAGGCCAGACATGGGCCTGAGTTGTTACAGACTGGGGCTACAGGCAGCCAGCTACAGGCCGGACAAGGGCCCCGAGTTTAGTGCTACAGACTGGGGCTACAGGCAGCCAGCTACAGGCCGGACAAGGGCCCCGAGTTTAGTGCTACAGACTGGGGCTACAGGCAGCCAGCTACAGGCCAGACATGGGCCTGAGCTTAGTGCTACAGCCTGGGGCTACAGGCAGCCAGCTACAGGCCGGACATGGGCCTGTTGGAAGCCACAGGCTCCGGCTGTTGACTCTACTGAGTTCCCTGGCATTCCCCAGCCGGGTGATAAGAGAGTGCGGCCGCGGGTTGAACTGTTGATGTTCATGAGGGTGAAGCACACACTGCCCCCCCCCCCCGCCTTTAAGGACTGTGTATGAAAGGGTAGATTGTGGTAAGTGGGGGCTGTGGAAGAGGGGGGGGGGGGTATGTAACTTGATTTATCACTTTGAACTGTTTGAAGACGGCTTGTTGACGCGCTGTGTGTGTGTGTGTGTGTGTGTGTGTGTGTGTGTGTGTGTGTGTGTGTGTGTGTGTGTGTGTCTGTGTGTGGTACACAGAATCTCTGTCTAATGTGGAAAATCAGTTTATGTTTTAATGTCCATGGTCCATGTCCATGTGGTCCAGTGTGTGTGACAGTTATGGTAGAGTGTGATTGAGATGTTGTGCGAATGTGTGCATGTGTGTGTGTGTGTGTGTGTGTGTGTGTGTGTGTGTGAGAGAGAGAGAGAGAGAAACACTACATTGGCGGTGTGTGTGTGTGTGCGTGTGTGCGTGTGTGAGAGAGAGAAACACTATATTGGCAGTGTGTGTGTGTGCGTGTGTGTGCGTCAGACACTAGACAAGTGTGTGTAAAGCAGACAGTTAACAGTAGGAGGAGGAAGTGGTAGGCAGCGCCCCTTGCTTTCATGAGGGCACTAATGAGCAGTCCGGAACCAGCCACAACCGGAAATGACCAGTATTGTTCCCTCCACCCTGGTCAACTGCTCTGCCACTGCTAGGGGACTCGCATCAAGATAATACAACTACTTACTGACCTTGAAAAGCCAGTGTGGTTATTGTAAGTGGTTTGTTTGGCAGTTTTACGTCTTAAGCACTGTAGAGGTCACTGGTGGGATTTTAAAAGCCACATGTGACCAGGAAGCAGGACGCTCAGGTAGAGGTGTTCCTCGCCCAGTGAGGCCTATTAAGTCTTGCACTTAATTATGTGTGTCTGTGTAGTCATGTGAACAATTAGTTTATTTTGAAAAATGACTTGAAAATGAATCCAAAGTAATTATTATTAGCATTAAACAACATTTCTGTCAAGCACACAGCTATTGGAACCTATCTGTTTGTATATGTTTGTGTGTGTGTGTGTGTGTGTTGTTTATTTTCAAACCCATTTGACAAACAAAGAGAGCTAAGCCTTGGCCTCCACATGTGGACAGAAGAGCGGGTATTGCGTGCAGCCATGGAGATTGACTCAGCTACACACTTTAGTAAACTCTTTCTCTCTTTATTTATCCATACACGCACTTTATTTATTTAGTCATTGCACACAGAGTAAACCATAGTTTATTTCTCATCGCTTTAGGAGCCTTTAGGAGCCTTTACTCCTCTTGTTTGCAGACCAGGAAATGGAATATGGCAACAAAAAAAAAAAGTAAATCTGTCAGGCTAAGCCTCCACCTCTATAAAACGCTGCGGAGTATTTGCAAAGTGTTATGTCAGAGAGGAGCTGGAACGTGTTGAAAGGGTTGGCCAGTGCCTGTCCTAGTCCGCCCGCCCGCCTGCCTGCGCGCCTGCCATTCTATCCGCTTGACGGCCACTCCAGTCCACAGCCCCGCTGTGCTTCTGCCAGGTTTTTGCTGCAGCCCCATCCTGATGAACTGCCCCTTTTTATAATCATGATTTATATAATCATGATATCAGTTTTGGCCCTAAAGAAGATGCTCCAAAACTGTTTTTTGACCAACCAAAACGCTTTGAATCACGTCTTTATCTCAGCCATCTCATTTACTTGAAGAAGAAGAAAAGAAAAAAAAACATATCCCAAAAAACAATTCTCCTGCTTTGATGTGATCAAAACCAAATGGCTGGTTGGGCTAGAGGGAGCTAAGCCAGAGAAGCCTGAGGTTGCGTGGCGGTGTGGTGAGGATAATAGACGTGTGAGATAATGGGAGGGAGGCCGATCGTCCTCCCGCCTCCCAGTGCCTCGTCTACACCACAAGGCGCATGCTGGACTGGCTGGTCAGGAGAGAAGAAGAAGAAGAAAAAAAAAACGTTCTCTTTAAAGGCTCGGTATGGACGGCTGCCACTGTGAGGCGGTTAGGGTCTCCTGTAAGCCCTTCCTTCCTCGGTGCCTGGTAAGCAAGCCTCGTTCCTGCTCCGGGAACCGGGATCACGTTCAGCTAATGTCCTGTCGATAGCCGTTTGCCTTCCGACCCCCCTTTCCGACCTTCTATTCCCACCTGGCCAATAAACGAAAGCCCTCATCTCGAAGGTTAACGTTAGGGTAGGCTTGCGGAGGAAGAGGGCATGCGACTGAGTGGTTTAGCACATGGCCAAGGGCATGGCACAGGAAGAGGGTGGAGGGAGGTTGACCGAGGGCGGTTTAAGAAAGAAATTGGATCTTAAAAGGCAGTTAAAGAAATTCCATATTTATGGTTTGGCAAACGTCAAGTGTAACATTATCGTGGGAAGAGGCATTTACTAGAAACTCAAAATGAAAGATGAGTGGGGGAGCTGCCCTTTTTAGCGATCTTGTGATTCCACTAATATTTTCTCTGGTCAAGTATGTGCATCTTTGCTAGACCGCAGCCCAGGTGGCTAGAGGGGTAATGTTTCTCTACCATCCCTAGGCTGAGGGATCCTGCTGTGCCCCACCAGCGGGGCCATGTTTGGGGCAAACGTGGTCATCCCTATTCAGTCAAAAAACCCCCCCAGAAATTTTTTTTTTAAACTGCATTTACCTACAAAACAATGACCTGCAATGCTTTGGTGACGATTTTGGCATAAACTATTTTTAAGTGTTTTTTGTTGTATTGTATGAACCGATTACAGGGCTTCACACACAATATGATTAAACATATATGAGCTGGGCTAAACATTGATGATCCTCCACGACTAATGTCTGTCTCCCCCTCGCTCCACAGAGACCTCAAGAGTAACCTAATCAGCACCATCATGCCTGGAGCCTTCCACAGCTTGCCTGAGCTTCGCAAACTGTGAGTGCTGCTCTGTTGTTTATATTTCATCAAAGGACTGAAGGGTTCATTATATTCATAAAATGGATACCGATAAACAGATGTGCATTAATTGAGACGTTATTCATTTAAATAGAACCCCAAAAATGCATTTGGAAATTTTCTGACCCTTTTTCTTGCCTAACTACATTGTTTTGTTTATGTGTTTAGTGTTTTTTATGTTAACACCGACAGCAACGGTTTAGCACTTTCCAGACACAGTAGCTGCTCGAAAAAGACGGGCTCCACAACTCCAGCCCTCGCATTCCTTATGAGCGGAGTTGTTATGACAGCCAAAGACAGATGACCCAGGATATATATCCAGCTCCCAGTGTTAGTGTGACCGTTAAAGGCCTGGGCTCCTCACTTTAAGTGTTTCTGCCGGTGCTCTGGGGCTGATCCCTTGTGAGGCACGTCTGTTGGCCTGGCCGCCGCCAGAGAAAACCTCAGAGGCCCTGCGCGGACAGAGGCTCCCAGCTTCATTGGATGTGACAGGGCAGCGGTTTGAGGTCCCCTTGTTTGCTTGCCACTCGCTCTTCTGCTTTTTGCATTTTTTTTTTTGGAGGGGGACTGTGAAGTCTGGTGGCGTCGCGGTCGGTCCTCTCTGATCGTTTAGGCCTCGCCACGTGACTTTCTCCCCCCCCCCCTCCTCCTCCTCCTCCTCCTCCTCCTCCTCCTCCTACTTGTTTTTTGCCTGCGAGGTCTGGGGCTTGTCCAAACAAACAGGGAGAGATAAACACGGGCTCTGGACAGCGCTCTGCTGGGTATTGTCAGAGGGACAGCAGGGTCTTGTCGTGCTCTCTCAGACAGCAGTCCTACGTCTTAGTCACACAGACCGGGGCTCTTACTTTTAACTCCTGTGGTGATGCTAAGAGTTAACTGGGGTCCTGGAGGGCTCCGGTCATAAGCTGACCTATGAACCCGTGGACCCTTAGACTGAATAACAAGATTAGTTTTACGTTTTTGGACACATTTCTGACCATAGGAGTAATTTGAAAATGTGATTTATTGTTCACAAAAAATAATATATATATTAATATTTATATACAGTATGAATGATTGAAATCATCAAGTTGCCACAAAGAAGCTTTCGATAGCAACTAATAATACATGTTTTGTTGTATGTTATCTCCCTTAGTGACCTGTCCAACAACCGCATTGGCTGCCTGGCACCAGACATGTTCCAGGGACTGACAAACCTCACCAAACTGTAAGAGACTTTAACACTGCCTGTAGATACAATATATGTACATTTGAACTATTAACTAACATTCATTATTATATGATGCCTTTTGAAATCACATTCTGATCATAATTTAAGTTTCTTGAGGGACTGTGAATTTTTATTATAATGTAGGCTACACGGTAAGCAAACCTCCTATTTAACTGTAATTGCACATGTACTCTTGAGATACAAATATGTATTTATTTCTGTTAGAAACCTATCCGGAAACATCATATCTACATTTGATCCAGGAGTCTTTCGGGAGCTTCCCGCCCTCAAGCTAGTGTAAGTAGGGCTACTTTGTCTTTCATTGACACCGTATTTTAACAAAAAACAATGAGGTGTATTGTCATACATCTACTGGAGCAAAAAGTGATTATTTTTGATAATTGATAGAAATATATTTGACTATCAACTTCATTTTCTCCTTACGCACATTTTTTTCTTTAATATGAACTTCATGAAGACAGGCAACCTTTTATTTTGGTTGATATTTTGATCACATAATGGTATACCAGGAGATGCTGTATACTGCTATGTCTGAACAGTGATGATGGTGCTCGCCATTAGAATATACTATTTCAGAACAACCTCGCATTGGAGTCAAAGTGGCCCATCCTCCTGTGCTGATCCACGATGATAAATGGACCCTCCCTTTCTTCTTCTTCTTCTCCTCACATCAGGAACTTCAACTCAGACTTCCTGTCATGTGACTGTGGGCTGCGCTGGGTGCCGGGGTTCTTTCAAAAAAGTTCCGCTCGCTTGGGGGATGACACCCTCTGCGCTCATCCCAGGAGTCTGAAGGGAAAACCACTGAGTGGACTCAGGGACAGTCAACTAAGCTGTGGTGAGTGTCTTCGAAGGAAACTCCATTCATATGAATAAGGCAGTTTTCCTTTATTTGAGAACTAAAAGAATTAATAAAAAACAAAAAGTAAACGCTGATCCAATGTCAAACCCCCCTGTATGGCAGAATGATAAAAAACCACAAACAACGCTTGATCACAGTCATGACATATCTAAATGAGCCACAGTTTTGTTTTTGTTTTATCAGTTGACTAAAATGGTTGGAAGGATTCTCCTCAGACAATAGGCTTTATTGTCTTTTTAAATGCATTAGCAAGTTGGCCCCTGGTTAAAAACCACCTCCTCTGTGGTTAGCCATTATGAATTGGTGCTGTCTGCATCTAATACACCATGAAACAGCAGACGCATAATGGCTTCTTTGGAAACATTAAGTCATGGTTGGTGTAATGAGGGAACAGCCGAAAATAGAAAATACCTCTCCAAAGTAATTTTTTACCGTCTTGAGACAGGAGGTGGGAAATGCATATTTTAATAATGATTTAGAGATGTGTAGTTTGAATTGGGTTAAAAGTAAAGTTGTCTACCTCTAAGGCTATTTTCAGGATACAGCAAACACAGCGAAAGTATAACTAAAATCTAAAATGGCTTCCGCTCCGGTTGTCACCCAGACCTGACAGTTTGTCCTTTCCTCACTCAGAGGGGCCTATGGAGCTCCACACCTTGTCCCTGTTGCCCTCCCAGCGCCAAGTGGTCTTCAAGGGGGACAGACTGCCCTTCCACTGTACCGCCGCTCTGGTGGACAAGATAACCACGTTGCACTGGCGGCACAATGGCCAGCTTGTGACCTCTGACCCCGAGATGGGTGTTCAGCTGGAAGACAACGTACTGCATGACTGCACCTTCATCACCAGGTGAAGAAGATACTGTAGCTACTGGTACCCCCCCCCCCCCCACACACACACACACACACAAAACACCATCAGAACTCACCGGATACATTATTCCATTGATATTTAAATCAATTAATTGCTCGATCAATATTTGGATAGGAAATTGCTTTGTTATTCTGTCCTAATGTGTTTTAACGGTTTGGCCTACTTTTTCTGCAGTGAGCTCATTCTTTTCAACGTGCATGTGGAGGCCAGCGGTGAGTGGGAGTGTGTGGTAGTCACTGGGCGGGGCAACACCTCGCGCACTGTTGAGATAGTCGTTTTGGAGAACAGCGCCTCCCTCTGTCCGGAGGATAAAGTGGTCAACAACAGGGGCGAGTTCAGGTCAGTTTATAATCCACTTAAAATAATAATAATACTATATAACATAATAATAATTTTAAGATAGCACCGTAAATGGGAAGATCATATTCAGACAAATCATATGATTTTAAGTAGTTTTTTCCCAGATATTTAATTGATACAGTAATCTTAAAACATGTTTTCTCCTTAGATGGCCAAGGACCCTGGCCGGTATCACCTCACACCAGTACTGCCTGCAGCTGCGCTACCCCTCCTTGTCTGTGGAGGGCGGTGTGGAGCAGAAGAAGGCTTCGCGTAACTGCGACCGCTCAGGGAACTGGCAGCCCGCTGACTACTCTGAGTGTCACTACACCAACGGCATCACCCGTGTCTTACACACCTTCATCCTGGTCAGTGACACAAACACAGATGGTTCACTGGTAGTCCTTGCACTGAGTTAAATGAAAAATAATGGCTCTTATTCTATGAAATATTGATCCATAACGTTCAAGCTTAACTTGAACTTACTATCAAGCTTTTAGACCCCTGGAAATCTTTAACTCTAATCTTCCATTCTCCAGATGTACCTGATCTATCTAATTATTTCTCCCCCCCCCCCCACCTTCTGTCTATGTATCTGTGCCTCTCTGTCCTGTGTTGCAGACGCCCATCAACGTGTCCAACGCGGTGACCGTGGCCCACCAGGTGCGCTCCTACACACTGGAGGCAGCGGGCTTCACCGACTCCATGGACGTGCTGTACGTGGCCCAGATGATGGAGAAACTCATGGAGTATGTCAGACCCCTTCGAGAGGTGAGAAAACGGGAGAGGAATTTAACCTGAGGATTGATTGATTGATTGATTGATTGATTAATGGATTGATTGATTGATTGATCAATCGATCGATCGATTGATGGTCTATCATGCCTGTTTGATGCGGTTTAGTCGGTTAATAAAAGAAATAATAATAACATTTGTGTGTGTACAGTATTGTGTTCATGTGTCAAATGGGGTTTTTTCCCGGCCTGTGCCTCAGCTTTCAGAGGTGCTTGTGGAAATGGGCAGTAACCTGATGCAGGTAGATGACCAGATACTGGCCCACGCCCAGCGTGAGAAGGGAGCCTGCAGCTCCATCGTCCACTCTTTGGAGACCCTGGCCTGGCCACAGCTCCACGGCCATGCCCAAGACCTCTCCATAGTAAGAGATCTCCACTCTATAGACCTACAGCCTCCACAGGGATTAACTGTACAGAGCACTTACTAGACTGTAAGGCTTAAAGACACAAATAGTCTATTGGTGACTGAAAGTAATACAGTACATTGAATGTTTTTTTTCCATATAGAACATCCATTTATTGTGATAATTTTTCTAGTATTTCTTTTTATAAATTGTTATGATGATAGAACATGGGTGTGGGTGGGGGCAATTCCCTTTTTTTCGTGTGATTCGTGAGGCTGACAGTGAGAGAAAATGCTGATTCATTTCCACAGAGCTCCAGGAATATCGTGATGGAGGCCTTTCTGATCCGGCCGGCCCACTTCACGGGCATGGCGTGCACGGCGTACCATTGGCGGGAGGTCTCGGGGGCCGGCCAGGGCGTGGGCGTGGCTGAGACGAGCAGCCACGAACAGCAGCTACGCTTCCGCTGCTCCACCGGCACCCACAACACCTCGCTCAATGACTTCCCTCTCAAGGTGAGCACCTCGCCCCTAACGTTCACTACAAAGCCGTCTGTTGACAGGTTGTGAGGTAGTTTGTAATGCACGCTGAAAATGTACTTACTTGAAAAAAAATATGAAACTAAGGAATGCCATTAACGGCCATTTTATCAACAGTGTAAAATTGGATGTCTCACGGAAGTGTTTGTTCGTTCCTTCTCCCTGTGATTTAGAACTCCGTCGCTCTGGCCTCCGTGGTCCTCCCGGTGTCTCTGTTCTCCCCCGACGCCCCCTCAGACTGTAAGCTTCAGTTCGCAGCCTTCCGAACGGGCCGCCTGTTCCCCGTGTCTGGGAACTCGAGCGTTCCCGGAGGAGAGCACATCCGCAGACGGAGCGTCAACAACCCTGTCATTTACGTGGGCCTGGGTGAGGAGAAATTAAATGAATGAGTTTACTAAAACCGGTCTGTTTCTAATGTTAACGCCAGCACCCAAATCCAAAACCCAGGAAAGGCTTTATCGCATTTTTATAAGTATTTTAATATTGTGCGTGTTGTTATTTTTTTTCATTAGATCCCGCATTATCATAAATTATGACAACATCCATGATTGTCATGATCACCTAGAAATGCTACTCAGCACCTTAGCCATTTTGCAAAATAAAATCAAACATCTGAAGTGTTTTAGCTATTGCATCCCCCCCACCCCCCTCCTCCTTTTTTTTCTATCAGAGGGTTGCACAATGTGGAACCACTCGGAGCCTGTCCTGGTGTCGCTGCGCCACTCGTCCCCAGGAAGTGACCCGGTGGCTGTCCAGTGGAGCCTGCGGTCCCTCCAGAAACAGGGCGGGTGGAGCCAGGAAGGCTGCCGGCTGGTCCACTCCGACAGCTCCACCTCCACCCTGAGCTGCACCGTGCTCAGTAACTACGGCGTGTTGCAGGTACACTGTAGGGGTCAAGATCTCCTCTTCCTCCTCTTCCCCCCCCCCCCCTCCCACGCTCACACTGTCAATCTCTCCTTATCTTATCTTCACTCTTACCGTGTCTGTTAATCTCTCCTTATCTTACCTTAACGCTTTATCGTATTGCTTATCTCCTCAATCTTCATTGAGGAAACATTTGTCAATGTTTATCATTACGGCTAATGTTTAACCTCTCTTGAAAGTCAAGGAAGTGCATGTAAAAAAGCCAAAGGGGTTTTATTTTATGGTTTATTGGAAAAAGGCAGGATTTTTTCTTTTGTCATTGTTTTATGTTTCTGACTCCTTCTGTTTTCCTTCTCCTAGGAGGTGCCTGACTTCCCAAACTCCCAGCCTCACTCTCTGAGGGTGCTCCACCCCGTGGTGTATGCCTGCACTGCAGTGCTCCTCCTCTGCCTCTTCACCATCATCATCACGCACATTCTACACCACAGGTAACATGCAGTGCATGTGTGTGTGGTTCGTGAGAACCACGTGTGAGAGACACAAGGTTTTTTTGTTTTGTTTTACTTGCTCACTTTATTATTTCATTTACTCACTTTGAACAGCTCTATACACGTATCGAGAAAGAGCTGGCACACGCTACTCAATACCTGTTTCCACGTTGCCATGACCACAGCCATTTATGCGGGGGGCATCACCCTGACCAGCTATCCAGTGGTGTGCCAAGCAGTAAGCCCCACTTTTACCACTTTACAGTACATTTATGTTACTAAAATCCATCTTGTTTCCTAACGTTCGATTGGCGTTGTATATTAGAACTGGCCCGTGGTTTCTGACTCCTGTGTGGGTTACCTGTGTGTATCAGGTGGGCGTCGCTCTCCATTACTCCTCCCTGTCCACTCTGCTGTGGATCGGCGTCAGTGCCCGAGTCCTCTACAAAGAGGCGGTGTGGAGGATGCCACGGCAACCGGAGGGAGAGTCTCCCGTCCCACCTGCTCAGCGGCCCATGCTCAGGTCAGTGATGTCACAAGGGTGAGAGCGACACAGCCCAACCCCCCCCTTCCCCCAAGAGGAGCTTGTCAATGACATTTTGCGTCGCAAGCGGGACCTTTGGGATGGAATTTGTATGGGAGGTCTGGCCACCCATACCGCAATCTACTAAAGAGCTCCATTGTGAGTAACGTGCAAAGAAAAAGAAAAATTGTGTGGGAGCTTAACAGTAGAGTATGGTGTGCGAGGCACAAAGGAGCTGCAGTGACAGATGCAGAGCCCCAGAGCTCGCTGTGGGGGAGGGCTGGAATATGTGAGCCGAGGATAAGAGAGGTTGACCAGGGCACCGTAAATCTGAGGCTGGGTGAGACAGGGGGCCGCAAAATCCCCTGGTAAGTCTCCTCGACCCCCCCCACCCCCCCCTCCTTCTTCTTCTCCCCGTGCCCTGGCCCTCCGTTTGCTGCCGTCACACTCTAGGACTGTGTGACCCCGCCACTTCTCTGTCGCCCCACGCAGCACCGTGGGCTCAGCCATTAGCCTCTTGGTTTAGCAGGCTCCATCGTGGCCTTTTTGGCCGTGGGACAGCACCTCGTCCACTCAGAAAGAGAACGTCTCCGTTCGTAATGCTGACAGCCAACAGCGACTCGACGTCGAAACCTGTGAAAATAGAGACTGAAATGATGGTCTCGGACAACAAGCCCTGTGGCCTCTCGGGGTATAAAGCATCGAGTGAATTACACGCTTGTCCTCTGCGAGACGGTCCCCGAAAATGTTTTATGGCTGCTCTTTCCCTCCCTAATGTTTCCCCCTCCTTTGTAGGTTCTATTTGATCGCCGGCGGCGTTCCCCTTATCGTGTGTGGGATCACCGCAGCCGTGAACGTCAACAACTACGGCGACAACAGCCCTTAGTACGTTCCTCCCTCTCTCTTTTTATCTTCCCCTCCAGCGTTTTGACCCGCTGACACTGTATAAGCCTTTTGTTTTGAGTGGAACTGAATGTGTTCGGGGTGTGATGTATATGCTTATGTATATTGACAGCACAGAGGTATCCTTGTAACGCCCGCTGACCTTCCTTACCCTTTTTTATTGCGTGTCCTGCAGCTGCTGGCTGGTGTGGCGCCCCAGCCTGGGAGCCTTCTTTGTCCCGGCGGGGCTGGCTGTGCTGGTGACCTGGATCTACTTCCTGTGCACCGTCTTCCGCCTGAGGCGCCGCGTCGCCAAAGACTGTCCCGGGTCCTCGTCCCTGTCTTCCCCTGCTGTGGCCGCGCCCGAGAGCCAGCCAGCCCTGGCCGGCAGCACCAGCCTCCTGTCCACGGACTCCGTGGTGGGGCCCATGGCGGCACCCGTAGCCCCGGCCCCTCCGGAGGACCAGTACTCCCTCAAGGTGCAGTTCAAGGTTGTGGCGGCCACCCACTTCCTGTTCCTGGCGCTGTGGACCTGTGGCGCCATGGCCATGTGGCTGACGGGCCACATGGGCCTGCTGTTCAGCTGCCTGTACGGGGTGGCGGCCGCCGGGCTGGGGGTGTTCCTGGTGGTGCACCACTGCTTCCGACGGCAGGACGTCCAGGCCGCTTGGCTGGGGTGCTGCCCTGGGTACCGGCGCTCCCGACCCATGGCCAACTACACGCAGGCCTGCACGGCCGTCAGCGGGGTGCAGACTACCTCCGAGCAGGGCTCCCAGCTGTTCATCGGCTGCCACCCGCCAGGGGAGCCCCAGAACTCCTCCTCCGCCCGCTCCTCCTCCACCCCTAGTGGGATCAGCAGCGTGGGTCCAGGGCCCTGCAAGCTCACCAACCTCCTGCAGGTGGCACAAGACAATGGCGTCCTCCACACCGCGGGTGTCGCCGCCGTGGTGCGCGCCCCCGCCGTAGGCACCAACACCAGCAACGCCAGCACTGACAACGGCACGGCGCTCACCAAGCCCACCAACAACCACCTGCCAATCATCGGCTCCTCTTCCGCCGTGCTCGTGCAGCCTCAGAGGAGGAAGGTGAGTGGCAGAACTAAAGCAGGGGGCGGCCAGTACCACCACCGCGGCGACGGCAGAGGTCACTACCGGCTGAAGGCTCTGCGGGCCGCGGGGGGAGCCGGGGGCAGCATGGGAGCCCTGAGCCCCACGGGGATAGACCACCTCCACCCAGCGCATCCGGCCCACAAGCAGGCCACCAGCGAGAACGGCAGCGTTCACCACCACAGCCATTCGGAGAGCCAGGTCAGCCCGCTGACCAACGGCAGGCGGCTGGGCGAGGCGGTGGCGGGCACCAGCCCGTCGGAGGGGAGCGACGGGGGCAGCAGCGGCAGCCGCAAGCCCTTCGCTCTGCTACCGTCCGTGGCCAGCCGCGTGGCCACTCAGGCCGGACAGAGACGCAGCGCCAGCAGGGACAATCTGAAACTGGCAGCCGCAGCGGCGGAGCAGCAGAGGGGAGCGAAGCGCTGTTCTTACACTCTCAACGGCTCCTCCACCACCAGCGTGCCTGGGGCTGCGGCCGCCGCGGCCAACGGAACTGTGAAGGGCCCAGTGATCGAGCTGGAGCAGGACACTAGCGGCACGGACCAATCCCACGGCTCTGTGGGCATGAAGAACGGCTTGTGGAAAAGTGAAACGACCGTGTGATGGACTCTCCCACACAGCAGCAGCAGTCTTTTACATTTGGACGCTAACAGACAGCTAATCTGTGGTGCTGTGACAGTCGCAAAAAAAATGTAATCACTAAAATGTTGAGGTAAAATAATGAAGGTAACCAGCCAGTATTGATTTGGATTATGTGTCATGAAACATCTGGGTATGCTTAAATGTCAAAATTTTTATAGTTTCCAGAGGACTCATTTAAGCATTCATTTCACAGGACTATATAGCTATATCGAAAATCGGCATAAAATGCTAATTCTAGATACCTTAAAAAAAGCTTTATTGTTTTATTTTGTTATCTTATTCTATGCATATCGTTTATTGCATGAAGTGAAATACAAGATATTCTATTCCTACAGTACAGCTACGTGCATTTTTCTCTCTGAAGAAAAGTTTTGCTCTTATGTTTTCTTGTAGTTTGTTTGCATGTGTTATTGTATGCACTTGTAGGCTGTAGTATGTGCGTGTGTGTGTGTGTGATGGTGTATAACTATGTGGGTGTTTGTATTTTGTAAATGTGTCCAAAAACCTAGAGAGAGAGAGAGAGAGAGAGAGTGTGTGTGTTTAAATATGTATGTAAAATGTGTTTTTCCTACATGTATTGAGATACAGTATATAAGCATCAGCACTGATATGGGAATCCCCCATGCCAATCAACTTAAAAGCAAAACCTTTGTCTTTTTTTTGCTAAACTTCAGTTTCGCTTTTCCGGGTGTCAAAATATGAGTGGCAAAAGCCTTTTTCTTGTTTTTTTTGCTTTGCACATTCAGCCGTTGGTTGTCAAACATGGAAAAATGGAAATGGTTGGGGGAAGTATGGATGTTGACTGCCCCCTCCTGGTTTTAAGTGGCAATGGCACAGAATAATGAAAAATACAGGCCTTCCATCAGAGGGAACTTGATTTGAGTTTACACCCGTGGAAGCAGAAACAAAATGTTTTGATTAATCAGTTTCTAAGTAAATTGGTTTTCCATTATCTGTTATTTAGGAAACTGAGACATGTAAACCATATGCTAAAGGTTAGGTTGCTTTGATTTAGATGAAACATTTTCATGCATTCTGAATTACTCTAAATTGTATTAGTGTCACAATCAGTTTGCTTATCAGGATCGTGGTCAGCATTACAAGCAGGGTTTTGAATCTTTGTATTTTTGAATTCATCGAAGTAAAGTGCACAGTAGATTCAGGGATTGAGTGAAAAAAGCCAAAGAATCTAATAGGATAACAGTAGAAAAAGATGTAAATGTAGATGAAAATGTATTGAATTTACAGTCCATATATCAGACCTCCACAACACAGGTATTGCTTGTTAATTATGTCTGCTCTCTAGAGTGCTTTATTGGTAGGTTCCCACAACTGAGTTTTCTCTATATTGTAAGCCTTATACATAGTCTTAAAACGTGGTAGTGACCTTCCATGTCATGACTTTATAAGAGCCTACAAGAAAGAATGCTCTGTATTTGTTCTACTGTTAAATACCTATTTATGGGGTAAAAGTACAGATGAACCCATATTGTTCAGCATAAGCTGATTATCTCAAAAGGTTGTGTAAGATGCTTGGCCAATTGCATAGTTTCATAACTCAGGCAAAACTTTCCCATTGTTTCCAACCATACAGTTCCAACTTTTTTTTTGGAGAAGAATTCTCACAATATGAATAAGGGAGATTTTTTAATTTGTATATTTATAATATAATTTGTCACAATTAATGGCACCAGCCTATGAAATATACTTGTTTGACAAATGATTTGCCATTCAATAATATATTGTCCAAGAAAGTCAGACTGTGCCTTAAAAATTCAGATGCAAAATAAATAACAAATACAATTGTCTCGTTTTTCTCTATGTATAGGATATACCGACTTTATTGTATGATCTGGCTCTAGATCAGTTCATGTTTTGTCTCGTCTTTCTTTGATGTAATAATATCTGACGCACGCTGATCCTAGATCTGTTTCACGTGAGGACTTCTTCAAGAACCTCGCTCAAGCAAATTGTTACTATGGCACCCACTCTACTGTCCAATCGAAAAGGGAATTCAAATATTTGACAAAATAATGGCCAATCATATAGGACTATAGAAGAGTATGGGCGGGGCATACAGTTGATAGGGAAGTGGATCTTGCTCAACAAAGACTGTTACGAACTTTTATTTGACCAAGACTGTGGGAGCACGATTAGTCACAGTCCTTCTAATGACACCAGGCATCTGTTATTAGGTGAACACGACTAAGTAACTCTTTGTATGGTAGTTTAGCTTTTTTCGATCCAGGAAGATTGAGAGGAGTGAAGTGCAGCATCATGATTACAATCCAGTACTCACGACGTTAGCAAGCCACCCTGCCTTCTGCTAGTTCCAGATTACCTGTTCTGAGTCATAGGGACAAGGAAGGTAACGTTAGCACTGAGCTATTGAATGTGAAAAAGTTGTGTAGTTTGAGTTACTCGATCTCAGTCCGACCGTACTAGACCTGGTTCTCAAAGACGTTCAAAATGTCTTTGGCTGACCAAAGCCAACAGTTCTACCCAACTAGTATACAGGTAACGGTGCATCAAGGTAGGAATTTGCGCATAAAGGGGAAGAATGGAACCAACGATGCTTACGCCATCATGCAAGTGGCAAAAGACAAGTTTTCTACCTCTGTCGCTGAAAAATGTGTAGCTCCGATATGGAAAGAAGAGGCGACGTTCGACCTACCACTGTTCCACCAAAGCAACGCAGAACGTTGTACTCTTCATGTTATTGTAATGCACCGTGCCCAGGTTGGACTTGACAAACACCTGGGGCAAGCTGTGATTAATCTTCTGGATCTTCATGAAAACAAATCCCGTAAGAAGACAGAGTAAGTGATCCAAATTGTAGAGTCACAAGTCTCAACCACACACATTATCTGTTGTATTTCTCTCTTACCCTCCCTCCATGTGTTGTTGCTTAAGGAGATGTGTGAGAATATGTTTGGGAATAAGTTTAACTGTATGTGAACAGTATCAGATTGTGACTGGAAAAACTGACCTGGCTATCTTTTTATACTTTGTCTAGTGGGTACATTCATCTGCCAGCTCTGTTAAAACATTATGTCCTGTCCTGTTTCAATTATAAACATACTGAACTGTATTCAGGATCATCAGTGACTAACATTTACCCTCCTCTGCCATGGAGCATTAGACACATGAGAACAGCCTTTATCACTTAATCCTTATCTTGATGTGAATCAGAATGGGGCAGTTAGACCAATCCGATTGTTTTCATTAGATTTCTTCGGATTTGTTGTCGTGACGTTCTAGCTTTAGGCTGTGCATTCCTATCACAGGCCACAGATGTTTTTTTTCCTCTTAAGTTTGATCTCAGGCACTACACTAAACATTTGGAGGAATTCCACTCAGTTTCTATTGAGCTAATCTCTGGTCTCCCCAGGTGGGTAGTGGTTGTTTGTGGTGGCCCTATCTCATATGGAGCAATGTCGGCCAAATTCCTAACATTGCCGTGTCTCTTCAAGGCTCATTTCTGTCTAGAGAGAAGTTGGTGATGTGACTCAGAATGACGTTAGTTAGACCATGGCCATGGGTGTAACCGCAAGTCCCAAAATAAGACACCACAAACAGTCACGCCTTTCAATAAATAATTGACACACAGTCGCACACCCGCTACCAAGATGGAGGCTGTTTGCAGAGAAGAGTGAGATTTAGCTAAAAAGAATCACAAAAACACATGTTTTGTAGAGAGACAGAGAGGGAGCAGTGCCTACTAGGTTAGTTACATGCAGTGGGAAGGAATGAGTTCCTTCATCAATGGCACCCTTTGTACACGACCTCATACCATCACATTTACAAGTTGACTGCCCTCTCATATCAGGTTTCTTATCTGGTGTTTGCTTCATAAGTTTACGGTTTATGTTTTAATTACGCTGCACATTTCCCGTAGTTTTTCATCCCTCTTACGAAATACTTGATCACTTTGCCTTGCTCTTTCACACTCAGACCCGGAGTTGGATTTAGTCATTATTCCCCATGAAGTGCTTGGTGTTCGATTACTGCCGTACTTTGGTGTTTGTGCTGATAAAGGGACTGACTTTGGAGGCACTGCTGCTGCATGCAAGCCTCTTTGTCCTATCAGGCTAAGAAGCTGACTGAGGATGAGCCATTCTTCAGAGAGAAATGGATATGCCCACAGATCGTGTTTCATCATGGACTGAGGTCATCGTCATGAACACCACATAGTTTGTGGGCAGAAAATACCACACAATGGCGCAGACCTTTTCTTAGTATATCATATTGTTTTGGAAACTGTTTACTTATACTAAAACATTTACGATTAAAACATTTTGGGCTAAAAACAGCCACATGCAGCCACTTTCTCCTTTAGACAAAGAACAGAATGTGTCCATAAAGCAGTTCCAAGCTGGGCTTTTACTTAAAAAAAAAAAAAAGAAGTAGGTCCCCTTCTCACCCTATCTCCACCCACTTGCTGCAGAAATGTCAGTCCTTATCGGAACGTGGCCTGACACCATGTTAATCATTAGTGTTCAGACGGATGTGGCACTTTCTCTCATATGGAGAACTTGTCCAACAGGACTGACCAGGGTTTTCTATCAGGGCTGGGTTTTTGAACTTCTCTGTCAACAGCTTGTTAAATAACATGTTGCCACCCTACAACTTAAGTTAAACCTTCTGTCGGCCTATAAGCCATTTGAACTGTAGTGGCTGTTAAAAAAAAGAGAGAGAATGTGTGCAATTTGTATTGCAAGCAAATGTAAACGAAAAGAGCTGTGCTGTTTTAGCATGTGTTTTTTTTTCTGAGATCCTAGCCCAGAGGTAGCCTACTGTAGCATGGCTTTAACAAGACCCAGACACACAAATCAATGCTTAATACGTAATATAAAAAAGTAGGCCAGTCTACCGTGGCTTTAGGCTGCACAACAGAATCGACAGCCTTTTTGATGCATCACGTTCCTGAAGGCCAGGCCTATTTGTTCAGGGTTTTCGTCCTCCCGGATAGCCGTCAAGGCCATGATGTTGTTGTTTGGTTTGGTCTGGTACATAGCCTATTAGGTGGGAGGTGAGACACGCATGTAATAAAGTCTGCCTTGAGCCTGGCTTCCTATCTTAAAAGGTCTGCCTGCATGTCTGTCAGCGAGTCTTAATGGAATGTTGGCTAGGTCTACTCCCATGTTTCCCGACTTTTCTTTTCTTTTCCAGAAACAATCCTGTCTCGACTTGTTCTTTTGTTAACATGGATGTTTTTACAGGAATCATTATGGCAAGCATGTATACACACACATACATACACACACACACACAAACACATTTCACACTTGCCTGCAGTATGTGTTGCTTACTCACCACCTAGGTCTAATCTAACCATTGTGTGGTCAATATCACCGCCTATTCTCCTAGCCTTCACTTGGGTACCATTCTATAGGGCTCCTTCGTCTCTTCGGTCCAAACAGCATTACCGTGTGTGCACCTTTTGGCCTCTGAAATGAGATAATTGCTTGTTTTGTCACCGTGGTAATGGACAGGTCTGAGCGACACTCCTGTATTTCATTTGTGGAGCGTATGCGCAGGCTGCATTGGGTAGCTTAAGCGAGGAGAGCCTTTAGAAAGCTATATTGGTCTACATTATCTCTCGTGCTCTGTCGGCACTGCTGGAACAATGTGTTCTGCTACCGAATGACATCTGTTGTCGGCACTCCACAGCTCTTACGTGACCCACGTCGACAATAAACAAACCTTCTAAATGTGCGTGCTTATCATTTTTGTTCGACTCATATTAGGAACACCCTAATTATTGAATCGGACTAGTGGTTTCCATTGAAGACTATTTTACATATTGCAGTTTTGAGATTTTGATAATTTGGTTGTGAACGTATTGTTATATTTCTATAATGATCACTTCTTCCAACTACTTTATCTCTGCGTGTTTCTCTCTCTTTGTCTCACTCACTCACTCACTCACTCACTCTCTCTCTTTCTCTCTCGTCTGCAGCTGGTACAAGCTGGTGGACAAGAATGGGAAAGAAGACAAGGCCCGGGGCGAGGTGCTGTTGGACATCCAGTTCATGAGAAACAACGTGTCCGCCAGCATGTTTGATCTCTCCATGCACGACAAGCCCCGCTCCCGCATCGCCAAGCTCAAGGACAAGGTCCGCGGGAAGAAGAAGGACGGCTTCTCCGACTCCGCCTCCGCCATCGTGCCTTCCGTCAGCAAGAACCTGACGGACAGCGAGGGAGAGGAAGACGCTCAGTCCCTCAATGAATCGTCGGGGGTCAAGAAGAAGTCCAAGCTCAAGAGCCTCTTTGCGCCGAAATCGAACCTGCAGCGCAACGTCTCCCAGTCCATGTCCACCCTTGGCACTCTGCCAGAGAAGAACTCCTCTCTCGGTGGCAGTCGCTCCTCTGGCCTCAACGTGGACTCACCTGAAGGTAAGCACAATGGGGCACTTAGCGGTTATGGTGGTTTGTCTTCTGCTTTAATATGAGTGTTTTTAAAATAATACATTTATGAAAACAAAATGCATACTTACATGCGAATGTACATAAGAACAAAGATCTTTGATCTATGTACATTCGCATCTCTCTCATTGTCTCTCGCTTTCTCTTTGTTTTTTTTGCACAGTTAAAAAGAAGTTCAAGTTCCTGGGTCACAAGCGCACCGGCAGCTCCGATAGCAAGGTGTCCCTGGGGCCCTTCTCTTTGCTGGGCCGCCCCAAGCAGAGTGCCAACGACCAGAACAGCCTGTGCATCAACGGGAACCACGTCTACGCCGAGGAGAACGAGCCCAAGACCAGCTCCACGCTCAGCCTCAACAGCTCGGGCCAGGGCTCCGCCGAGGACGTCCGCAGGCGCGGCTCAGACGTCTCCGTGGAGTCCCTCAAGGCCCTGTCCGTCCCGGCCCACCAGAGCGAGTCGGCCGGCCGAGACGGGGCCGCGGCAGAGCAGCGACGCCGCCAAGAGGAGGAAGAGAGAAGGCAGGCGGAGGAGAAGCGCCTGGCCGAGGACCGGAAGCTTCAAAAGGAGGAGGAGGAGAGGCGCCAGCACCAGGAAGAGCAGGAGAGGAGGAGACGCAGCGCGGAGGACGAGGCCAGGAAGAAAAGGCTGAAGGAGGAAGAGGAGGCGGAGAAGAGGAGACGGGAAGAGGAGCGGAAGAGGCTGGAGGAAGAGCGTCAGAGGGCCGAGGTGGAGCACAGGGAGCGGGAGGAGGCGCGGCGAGCCGAGGAGCGGAAACAGCAGGAGGATGCCTCCATGACGGACCGGATCTCCTCTCTGTTTGGGATGAACCGGAAAAAAGAGGAGGCGCAGCAGAGTAGCGTTGCGGCGGTGGCACCCAAGTCTGCCCCCCGTGGTTTCTCCAAAGAGTTGGAGGTGCCTGACTCTCACGGTTCCAGCAACCCCTTTGAAGAGATCGCACTCAGCCCAGACCCCACAAACCCCTTTGAGAGTCCTGCTGACCACCCAAAGGCCCTCAGTGGACCGCAAACCCCCTCCGCCTCTGTCTTCCTCAACCGCACCGCCAAAGTGTCTGCAGTCAAACCCAGGTGGGTTTCATATTGTTTTATTGTTCATTCAGATTTTTTTTTTTATATATATATTTAGTACATACATTTTCTTTTGTGATTTTTTTAAATATGTTTCTTCTTCACTCACTCATTTCCTTTGCTTTTGCCTCCTTTCTTTGACAGTAGGGGGTGGTGTGTGTGCAGGCCTATATATATTATTAGGTAGACGTGATGTTTGTCGTGTGTTATTCTGGGCCAGGACCCTTAGGTGTCACTGGAGCAACCAAAATAAATGCGTACTACTCACAGTAACTCATGAGCAAAATCACATAACATTTTAAGCCTGATTCACCCCGTAATGTCAAAAATACAACAATAATAGTTTTTTTTAGAATGCTCATACATACTGTTTCCCCAATTTAAGTGCACTTGGTTGTTGAAGATTATGAATTGTGATGTGTTTGTTTAGAATTAGGCTATTTAGTACCCGTCTACCAAATCAAGTCTCTGAGGAGAAACTCTCTAAGACGGGTCCATGCGCTGTGTGCTCAGCCCATCTAGTGCGAGTTTCACTCGACAAGTTTTGACAAACCCATCCATTGGATCTCTGAAACGGAGCATTCCGACTGACTCATGACGGACTCGCTTGGGCAGTTTTGTCTGTGTTTTGATTGGTTCGGGTGGAGGGTTCTGGGCGTGGCTGGCCTGTGTGGCTGGTATGGTGTGAAACTGGTTGTGGAATAAAGTGCGCTAACACGGGGTGCCTAACAAGCAGTATGGCTCAGTTTGTCTCAGGGATCTGTGACATTAGTTTTTCCCTTTTCTAGAACGTGTTTAACATTTTTTTTCTTCAGTAAACATTGAATCATTGACTTTTAATGGTGAGTGAAGCAAGTCTGACTGTGACTTGTGTTTTGTTCTTAATAATTACTCTGCATTTGTGTAGAAATTTGCCAAAGAATGCTTGTTAATGTGCGTGTGTAATGAATTGGCCTTTGTGTAATTAAAACATTAGCCTAGTTGTTGTTTTTTAGGGCGCAGGCTGTGAATGAAAACTAACATTAAAACATTAGAATATTACTGTTATGGTCCACGAGGCCTCTGGGAAGCACTGGACTTCTCCCATTTCAAAACAGTGACTGTCTCCATACCTTTTCAGGCGTGGTTACAGAGGCCAAACCTCGTGGTTGAAAAGCACCGATTTCGTACTCATGGCAAAAATGTTCTGGGTTCTAACTACCTAATACTTTTTAGTTTGGTCTTCTTTTGCACAATTTTCTGATGCAGTACCTGTCTGCAATGTTTCAGTGGGAGCCTTGTCTTTTGCCTAAATAATTGTATTATTATTAACAATAATAATAATAATAATAATAATAATAATAATAATAATGCAGTTACATATCTTTTCTTTTGTTGAGTGGTTGCGGGCAGTTAAGATATGTCTGTGCTGAACCCTTGGCCTTTTGTGTTCACTCCTTGGCCGATTGTTGTCTCCGAAGTCTGAACCCTCTGATTCCCTCACCCATAGGCAGTCTCAGCCGTCTCCTCCCTCCCCAACTAGGCCTGAGACCTCCCTCTCTAGTGTCCCAGGGTCCCCTGACACGTTCGCCGATCTCCACACCTCCCTGGCACCCCCTAAAACTCGGAGGAGCACATCAGAGTCCCCCCGTGGTAGCACGGAGGACCTGTCGTACGCGGAGGAGTCCTCTCCCCCCACTATGGCGGACAAGAAGCGTCGAGCCCCCCAGGCACCTGCATACGGTGGAACTAATTCCTATGCAGAATCCCCCTCCAGAAGCTATATGGAGCCCATTCGGGAGATTGAAAACCCCGCCTACGTTGAGCCAGCAGGATTTCAGCTGGCCAATAGGCCGCCGGTGCCCCTTCCTGATTATGACACGCTGTTCCCGCAGAAGAGACACGGCGTGCAAGGGCATACCCAGTGGGACCACATCATCGCCGAGGTCAACCAGAAAAAGATGGACAACTCGCCTCAGTTCATTGGCAGAGAGATGAGCGTGGATGGCCCCGAGAAGCCCGCGCTCCATAGGAGCCCTAAGCCCTCTGTTACCACGGAGAGGACAGCGCTGCGCCCTGGCCAAGTGACGCAGGCCCTGCTCCCTCCTGGAGACCCTGCTACCTCTGGGGCAGCCCCTGCTACCTCCTCCTGGAAAAAGACCCCGGCCCTTGCTCCTCCCGTGCCGGTAGTTGCTGCCAAAACCAGGCAAGTGGCGGAGTCTGTGCCAAAACCAAACAGTTCAGTTTACGCTTCTATAGAAAGACCTGCGGCTTCTGCGTCAACGGTCCCCATCGCTCCGAGCAGAGACGTTAGGAAGGTGCCTAACACAACGGCAGCCGTTGACAGGGAGCCTAAGCTGCCGATGGAGACGCCTGGGCCTACCTCCAGACCAGCGGACGATCAAAGGGAAGCGTCGGTCGGTATTCCTAAAGAAATGCCCACTGCCAAGCCCAGACAAAAGACTGGTAGCAAAGATCCGGTGGAAATGGCAGCACCGAAGTCCGCCGCTAGTACACCGCTAGAGAACAGACCAAAAACTGGGAGAAGTAGTCCACTTGATGTTACGGGGAGAAACTCTGCTGAGGATGAGATGAATAAGAAGGCCATTTTGGAAAAGATCACCAAAGCTAAAGAGAGGTTTGTGGAGCCAGACCCATTCCCCAGTGAGGATCTTCTCCCCAAAGACCCATGGGCCCAGCCACAGATGGCACTGGGAGGAGACAACTTTTTCACAGGTGGGCTACAGAAAGACACGAATCACCCTTTAGAGCAGGGAATAACCCCGGACGACCTGGACAGTTTTTTTTCACCAGAAACCTACCAAACGGATCCCTTTGCCGGGGACAGTGACGATTCCGATGAGCAAAGCCCGGCTTTCCAAAGGGGCTTTTCGTCTCGGAGGAAAAAACGTCAGCCTCCGGCAAGACCCCTTAGCAGGGGGGCTGCCGTTAGCCAACACCCCACGCCAAATAAAGACACAGCCGTGCCCACCCCTCCCGCCAACTCCCTCAGACTGGAGCCCGGAGCGGACGTTCCCAACCAGTACACTCTCTACAACCGCAGTAGAGTGGAAACCGTTGTCGAGGCGGAACCAACTGCAGCAGATCCCTTTTCCTCGTCTCTCATGCCCTCTGTCCAGGCTCCGGTGAGGGAGCCTCTGCCGGCAGCGGTGGAGGACGGTTCCTCCCAGAACGGGGGAGTGTCCGGTGGAAAGACGGCGTTAAAGGCCAGGGTCACTCCGTCCGAGGTTCAGTCGCTCAGTGGCCAGAGCGGCAGCGGTAGTAATGGCGGTGGGCTGGCCTCGACTCCACGCAGGTGAGGCTGGACCTCCACGTCGAATGTGAACTTTGACCTTTTTGTGATTTTTATTTCTTTTTTTAAACCACTAATCAAATAAGGCTCTTCTGCCGAGTGTATTTGGTCTGTTTTAACTGCTCGACTAACTTCAAGTTCACTTGACTCGTACGATGCCCTTGACATGCTAATCTGTTGTGGTTTATCAGCCTTCTGAAAGCAGTGTTCATGCCTAGAATTCTATGAAAGTTTTGTTTGACAGACAAGATTGTGTTATTGTCTGCAGTACAATTTGAAGTTGAATAGAGGTTTATTTCTGGTTCACGTTCCTCTTCATGACATTGTTGGTGTCTCTTTTTTCCCTCTTTGTCTAGTTGTGGGTTTTGATTCGAAATCTATTTTCGATCACGTTTTTGGGTTGAAATCTCTTCTTTTTTTTTTTTTTTCTGCCTTACTTTTTCATTTTCCTTAACACAACCGTTTTGTTAGCTTTCGTGTCTAATGTATACGATGTCTTTGCAGACCTCATCCTGTGAAGCCTATGAGCTCTGCAGAGAGCCAGCTTTCATCCAGCACCCCTGCAGCAAGAGAAATTAAGGGCCATGATAACACAGCGGGGAAGCTAAAGGTGCAGTATTTCTATGAATAACAGCCATTTTAGCTGTGAGTGGACTTTCAATTGTGTGTGTGTGTGTGTGTGTGCGCGCACTTGAATGCATACAAACAGCTTATTTCAACAAGACAACCCAAGTGAAAATATGCACCGTATATATTTTTAGCTTTCCATTTCCCTTCGCTAGTTTTTGATTGCCTGTCTCTCAGAACGCCTTCAAGCCTGAGCTGAATTTACATGTGTGACTTTCTGCCGACTTGCCTTAGGTGGCCGTGCCTTTGGAATGCGGACCATATTCCCAGCTGACCCAGGAGGAGCTGATCACAATGGTGGTCAAGCAGCAAGGGGAGCTCACCAGGAAGGACGCCAAGATCGTGGAGCTAGAGGAGTACATAGATAACCTCATCGTCAAGGTGATAGAAGAGAAACCCACCATCTTGATGTCCCTGACGTCTGGGAAGGAAGCCATGTAGGGGGTGTGTGTGTGGGTGCGTGTGCTTGTAGGGTTTGGCATGGTTAAGTGGGTCCCTCTTGAGGTATGCTATTCAATTTACCTTCGGTATCGGAAGGCACAATCTACTGTATGACGTTTTTCTTTTCTTTTGGCGAGCATAAGCACTTTTTTTTTTTTATCTCCACTGCGAGACACACTAAGAGAAATAAGTTTGCACACATACACAACATTCGTCAACAATCATCACACCAGAACTGCATGTTTTGACAAACCTAAAAAAATCACAACTGGTTACAACTGGAGTTGGCTTTCATGTCGATAATTTCTCATTTAATTTATTTTTTTGTATTACAATTTAGTTTATGGTACTCTGTAGCTTTAAGTGATCTGACTGGAAATCTTCTCAAATCATTCAGTTCACCTCCTCTGGCTTACCATGCCTTCTATATTGCAGTGACCTTAGATTTGTTATTCTAAGGTTCTGCCTTTCAAAGCTTTAACTTCATGCAGACATTAACTTTTCTCTTCCCAGCAAACCAGTTCGTTTGCATGCTTTATTTTTTATTAAATGTTGTACTTTTTAACGTTACATTCCTTGGTATTGCTTTCTCCCCAAAGTGCCGTTAGTAATTCAGTTATCCAATACCAAATCAAATCAATTAGCACTAAGGGTTAATATGTTGTATTTTTTTTTTCTGCGTTTTCTTATTTGTTTGTCAATGTTGTCAATTTTATTTTTGTATTACTTAAACTGAATATCCCTTGCTATTTGGTAACTTCCCATCTTGAAGTCTAACATTGTTAAATAAGTGAACTACTTGGTTAACCAGCTAACGAATGCAGAGAAACAGGTGGGTTCTGTAGACTGTTAATTCTGGTCGTGCAATAAAGTAATACAGGATATGGTTTAGTTGACAGTCACTACACGTTTCTTTTTCATAATGTATTTATTATTCAGTTTACTGCTGTTGTTAAAAGCCTCTTGTACTTGTCTGTGCAGAGCACAATCTTTTCTCATTGTCGAATATTTATGCAACTCTATGCGCACATAATCATGTGAAATATTTATGCAAGTTAAACAGTTTCAGCTATTGGTGCGATGAGATAATAATCAGAATGTGATTTAGCCCCTTGTTCTACAAATAATAAGATTAAAGTGTGACTGTGGATGCCTTTTTAAGTAGGCTTTGACATTTACTGCAGCCTCCTTTGTACACTTTCCAGCCATGTCTTTGAATGTAATTTTAACAAGTATGCTGTGATTAGGCCTTGGTGTCATGTCAGCAATAAAAAGTGTAAGTACAGTAATAAAAATACATCTATCTTTCAAAGTCGTGCCTTTTTCAAGAACTTTGAATTTCAGAATGCACTTGATTGTCCTTAAAATGTTTTGCTATTTTACATTTTTAGACCGGTTACTCAATCTGCTGAATGTAAAATAGTAAATCTTATTGTTTCTTCTGCTGTATATTTAAGTAATATAATACTGTCAACATTGTTATTGTGATGAAGAATGTCTGTACACATAATCTTTTAAATTGAAATAAAGGAAGGCTTCTAAAGGAAATCTTGTATTTGAACTGTGTCCACTGAATAGCTTGTGGAATGTGCAGGAAGAAAACCTATGCCCTTTGTTGTGTAGTACTGAATGTGTAGAGTTATATGAATAGAACATGTCATAATGATGCAAAAGTGGTTTGAGTAAAAATAAGGGTCGGCCAGTTTCTAATTGTAGGACACAAGCATGTTTTAGTTTCAGGCAATCACAATAGGTACCCTCTCGTGAAAGTACCGTTGTCTACAGGCCCATAGCATATGCTACATGGCAGGTTTACAGAATTACTGTTGGCTACAACAAATAGCTTAAAGGCATAGTTCTGTGTTTTGTATGTTTTCCTGTCTGTGTCTCAGAGATATCTCGACATTCACTGATCGTTTTTACATCCAGTTTGGCCGTTTTACAGTAGCTACTACCGTTTCTCTATTCAGCTACATGCAAAGAGTTGGAGACTAGAAGCCTATGCACTTTAGCTAAACTGGAGTCAAAAACACTAAATCTTTGTCTGTGGCATAAAATAATGTCAGCATAGGATTTGATCAAATATAATATTTTAAATGCACCACCTAGGCCACTGCTATTCAGAAGAAAAAACATCAGAACAAGTTCTGATGAAATGGCTTTGAAAGGTCATGCCTGACCTCTACAGGACATAATATTACTGAACATTTCAAATAATGACTTGTCCGGTTAAATAAAGGTTAAATAAAATAAAAAATGTACATAGCCCTGAATTCTCAAATGTCTTTCAGCATTAACATTCAAATACTGATACGGTCTCACCTTGGTGTTAAAGTGGACCTCCATTTTTTGAAAAGTATTTGTAAACCTGTACTCAGAAACACCAGCCTCTCCACAGTGATACATTAGCTTGTCAATGGGTGGTTACATGCAACCCAAGGATATACTGATTTCACATTTCAATAACTTCACTGGGGCAATCAGTGACTGTGCGGAATATTACAACATCATTATTTCAACAACTGCAAGGAACAAGTAAAAAAGTCCTTGTATGCTGTACATGTTTTGTGTCCATGGCAACTCATGTTTTTTTTTTCTTTTTATGTTAGGCCATTTTGGCTGTAATAATTTCCAGCAAGCACGCCTGCACTGGCCCAGAAACATTACCAATACCACCATCTTTGGGATGAACCACAGTTCTTGCACACAGAATATTCTTCCTATTTTGAGTTCATTAGAATAACTTTTAAAATGTTTAACTACCAAACATGTTTGTCTTTTTTAAAGATCTGGGAACCACCATCAATTTATATCTTAAATCACACACTGGTTGTAAATCCCATAGCACTATCGAGGGAGCAGGTCTGGTAAAGCAGACCCCAACATCTGGAATTTTTTTGAGGGCTCGCATCAGCCACCCACACTTGGTTAGGGAAGGTTGAGATCATGATGGACACCGATGGACTATCTGTTTGGCAATGAGCAAATTCTCATTGGCCCTGCACAGGTTGCTCTCTGTGAGCCCTTGGTACAGCCTGAAAACGTGCCTTAATAGGCTCAGTGCCTGCTTGCTTGCTGGGAAGTCCCACTGTTCAGATAGAGAAAAACACATTTGTACTTGCTATAATAGTGCCATGGAACATTGGCAGAAAGCTTTAAATAGTCTTTTTGACAAATGGCAATATGCAATTACAAATCAAATCTTGTTAAAAAAAATAACCCATGTAAGCTACATACAATTATACCTGGTAATTACAATGAACAAAACAAAAATTCAGCAAATCTCCTATTGAACAGTACTGCCAATAAATAAGATAATCAGTAGGTTAAATCCAGGTACTGACAATCATGTGTCATTAAACAATGATAGAACTGCATTGTATTTTGCAACATAGTGTAAACATGTTCTTTACTAGGGTAAACCAATAGAAAAAAAGCAATCTTTGTGACACTAGTTTGAGTTTGATTCAATTTGATGGCACCGCTGTTTATGAAAATATGCACTGCACTCTAACTGCTGGTTCATTTGAAAAGTAAACAAGCTGATTCCAAGTTGGAAAATTAGGGTCATCCGTGAAAGCTTAAAGATAATTAATTACAGCACCACGCTTGCTGTGGCGCAGTTGTTGGCAGGGATGCCTATGCGCCGGTGGCAGGTAAACATCTTGCGCAGTTCGGCGCGGAAACGATCGTGAAGCCAAGCGTACAGAAAGGGGTTACAGCAAGAGGAGCTCATGGCACACAGGTGACACAGCAGCTGTATCAATAAGAAATAGCGCTTATCGATCAAGTCGATGTCGATGTCACGCAGCACGTTGAACACGCTGATAGGCATCCAGCATACGCCAAAGGCCGCCACCACCAGACTCACTAGGCGAAAAGTCTTGCGTTTACGCATCCGCTGAGCCTCGGCTTGACTTTGTGTTCGGTGGCCTGGCACTACGCAGTTACGGAGCTTTACAGATATGCAGAGGTAAGAGATGCAGAGGGCCGAAAGGGGCATTACATAGGTAATGAAGAGCGTGCTGTAGGCGTAAGCCAGACGCTCTCGCTCTTTGCCCATCCAGAACTCCTCGCAGATTGTGAAGCCCTCGTTCTTAAACTCCACGTGGTAGGTGTGTGCCACGGCCGGAGCCACTAGACCACAGGACAGCAGCCAAATGCCAGAGAGAAGGTAAGTACACGCCAACACAGAAATCCGCTTCTTTAGGGGATGCACTGTAGCATAATATCTGAGAAAATAAAAAAAGTTTGAGGTGTGGAGTTATAATAAGCTTGAGCCTTTTTGACACGTTATTTTTTGTTAGAGGTTGAAAACTCAATACTTTAACTCAATATGAAGTGGTAAAGTAAGATATTTAAGCTTTTCGTTTCTCATCAGTGCTTACAAGCAAAGTTAATCAATCAATCTCAACTTTTGAGTCTTGAAATTTAATACATTTTAAAATAAGTTTGGAAACGATTTTCAACCAGATATTTTTCCCTGTAGGTCTGCAGTTTGCTGTCACTTATTCAATAATTACTGCACAGTATGTCATCATGTCTACAAAAAAAATGCAGTGTACATCTTCAAAATATTAGGTTTGTATTCATTTTTTTTATCACTGCAATCTCCGAAGTCTGCTGTGAATGGACAGCTATTCTTTATCCTGTGTTAATTATTTATTTTTAAAGAACAAATTACATAGCTTTTAGAAAAGAATAATGGATAGCTTTTACTGTACCTCCAGTCCAAGGCCATAAACTCAGACTTTTACTGTCATTAGATTACTCATTCACCAACACCCAAAACATTATCAAGCTCGTTCTCACTGTGAAAGCTAATTCAGGCACTGAAAGCACCTGTCATAAAATTGTGAACTCATCCGCAACTAGTGGAACTGTTATAGTGCTATGTTACCAGCAAGCATTGAAAGGGCTTTATGCAAATAGTATGACTCAGACACTGGAGACTGAGGCCTCAGCCATGAGGTCAATGCTCACCTGTCAACACCAATAGCAGTGAGAGTGAAGACTGACACGTAGACCGTCACTGGCTGCACGAGGTACACCAGGTAGCACACGAAGCGTCCAAAGACCCAGCCGCGCGGGTTGAACGCGTAGGCCAGCGTAAATGGGACACAAGTGGCACACATGAGCATGTCGGAGAAGGCCAGGTTGCCGATGAAGAAGTTGGTGACGTTGTGCATCTTGCGGGAGCGGCAGATGACGTAGAGGAGCAGGTAGTTGCCAAGCACGCCCACCAGGACCACCAGGACGTAGCAGGGGATGATGAGCAGCTTGTAGGACTGCAGCAGCTCCACGCCGACAAACTGGGAAGAGCTGAGTTTAGATGAACCGTTTTTTAGGGCCACCTTCAGAAAAAGATCGATAATCATTCGCCTGTACGAGAGAAAGACTACCCGGCAGTCCTTGGACATGTGAAAGGGGAGAACGTGGCAGCAAAAACAAGGCACTTGATGATTTTTCATAGGTCATGCACATAGGAAACATATGCAGCACGTACTGTAACCAACCGCGATTACATTCACAGTCACGTATAGGCTGAGATGGCACACTCCTCGACATGCTATTGTACCATTCTATTGTCATATGTATTGTGCTGAATATCCCAATCGTTTAGTGGTATTTGTTTTGTTGGATTATTTTTTATCTATTGTATCTGTTATGATAGCAAACAGGGAACAAAATAATTTACAATAAAGTAAATTATTATAATAAAGATAAAGTACAGTCCAATCCAGTCCAAACTCGACCTGTCAGATAATGTGTTGCGTATAGCTGTAACAGCACCTCGTAGACCTGCCCACTGCTGTTGCCCTCCGTGTCTCCTGCACACGAGTGGTTCACGTGAACTTCTGCATCCCAGAAACCACTGCCCTCCATCATCAGCGGTTGTCTTCAGCCTGGAGAATAGGGTTTAGACTTAGCCATAGACATGATTCATTATCTACTACCGTGGGTGAGTTTCTGCATGAGCAGTGCTAATCCTTTGAACAGTTTCATACAAATTATAGAAAGTATGAAGCAATTAGCACGAGTATTTTGAGGAGATTTAGGTGTTCACTCTTTGAGACCTGACAGGTAATGACGGTCAAGTTTGTGTTCTAGTAAACCTTTAAATTAAATTGTAGCAAGATGTCCGAAGCAACATTCTCCTCAGTGTCCTTAAAAGACCTCTACCGAAGGCATTTAAACTTAATAGTTTCATATTAAAACTGTAAGTCAAGTGCGAATTATCAAATTGTGTTTAACAAATCAGGATTTGTGTTTACAATAATGTCTCCACTGAAAACTAATTGGTTCTACATTTAATAAAGGCCAATACACAACATAAATGCATAACGTTGATTATGCTGAAAATGATTAATCAACTCATTGTTCTGGTGTGCCTTCAATTATAGCCTATTGCCAATGAGTGACAGCTGCATCCTGACCAGACAATGGCATGGCACGAGCATGAGTCAGACAAGATGGCCAGCTCAGTAAGGCTATAGAGTCATATCATGGTTCACGACGACAACAACAACTCAATGTTGTTGCGCCCTTAACTGATCAAAGAGAGAACACTTTTATCCGGACAGCCACAGTCTCCTCAATCCCATCTGTAATGTAATAGACCAGCCACATCCCATTGTGTCATGCACCATTAGGTTGGGGCACCATCACACAGCGATCGACACAATAGACCTAAGATCACAGACACTAAATAACAGGTAGTGGAAGCAGCAGTTTACCAAAGAAGAAAAAGCTCACGAATAAAGAACTGTTGTGCACGGCCATCCTAAAAACAAAACTGCTCATACTGTCCAGTCTGAGTCTATACCTACAAGTGTTTCTGATAGGACTATAGCATGTTTCTGCAAGGTTTCAGGGAATTTACCATGTGGACTTCAGAATCTCAGACATCTAAGGTGTCTCCCAATTCTGCCTGTAGTTTGGCAAAATCAGTTGCAGCTGCAACTGATGGGAGTTGTCTGCTTAGCATATTGAGGTGTCACAACAAAGCCAATATTTGGCAGATGCGGTAGCAATTTGTAGCTTTGGATCAAGATTACACTGGAGGATCCTCTTCACTTTGCTCAGGGCTGTCCCTGCAAATATTCGCTGGATATGCTTTCCAACACCAGAGTGCCAAATAAATAAAAAATAATATATAAAAATAAATATATTTGAATTTATTGGGATTTCTGAGGGGAAAAGCATGCCGTCAACCATTGCAACTATTAGGATTTACTTGGCAAAAAGTTACTTTTTTAATCTACATTAAAAGGAAACGATTACTGTACATTCAAGTTAATTCCCAAATGTATTTTTTCCTAAAATAAAGTGTACTCTTAAGGTTTGCAATTTGTTTATTCCTAATGCAGACATGGCTGCGATCAGAAAGCAGACCAAACATATCTACATGGGCACACTGGCTTCTGCATGTGTAACCACGCAACCCAACATAAACACGCACACACACACGCACACACTCAATCAGACACTAACAGACCTAACAGACACACGCACACACACACACACATGCGCGTACACGCGTACAGATTATGTACACCCACAAAAAATGTGTTTCTTTCATTGCTATTTCCTCTTTCACAGATCTGTCAACTGCGTACTAGCGATGTATTGGTGAGATTTGTGAGTCAGGGATGTTATATATTTTTTCAAATGTTGTGGTTTTCTGTCAGTGTAAGATATTATTATGTAGTAGGAGTACACATTTTTCGTCTCTAACATGTTTAAGAAATTCTTAAAACCCTTACAGCAAGCCCATTTGACTTAATTATGTTATGAACCTAATTGTTATGAACAGTTTCTTTATAGGTCAAAAGTGTCAACACGATTTAAAACGTTTATTCGCAAATTATTTAAAATGATATTCCATCAAATAAATTACAAGTTTGCTGGCATCTTTCACATTTAGAAACACTTCACAGGAGCTTTATCTTATATTAAATCAAGTAAGCACCTGAATGCAATGTATTTTAGTTCTTTTGCACCAGTAATAGCAGTTAAGAAAAGCAAAAATGTAGTTCAATATTTTTTCATTGAAAAGATAATATAAAAACAACACGTAGGGCCTACAATATTGTATGAGATTTGAAACCACCTTACCCGTTTAATATGCCTTCTTTGCCTACGAAAGTCCTACTTGGTTCCGTGGCTGGTGGCTTCGTTTACGATTTACTGAGCTAGAGTGATGGGAATACCGGCTCTTTTTAGAGAGCCAAAGCTCAGCAATAAGAGCCGATTCTTTCAGCTCCCGAACGGCTCTTCAGTCAGTTCCACTTCTGGCTTTTATAATTCAGCTATATTTAGGGATGTATTGACCTATGAATGGTATGTGCGACATGAATCACTTTAATTAATCAATGTAAATATACTAAACGTTATAATTTACAGAATACCATAAATTGACATGATTTGTACAAAAACCTTAAATATTGTAAAAACATCAGACACTATTACTCATTACAACACTATTTTTGTATAGAATTCAGACAACATTTCATAAAATTGTCTATCAAATGTGAGCGTCTTGTATTCATATATTAAATTAATAAATAAAAAACCTCAGAAGGGAGCCGGCTCCCATCGTTCACTTTAAAGAGCCGGACATAGAGCCGACTCGTTCACGAACGACACATGACCAGAGCGAAGCAAATTTCAACGCAACTTTGGCCAATGAACTTGAATCCAAATTGGAATGAAACAGCCTGATCGCCAGCTTACATTTTAGATCAACCGATTAATTACCTTAAAAGCTTAATTCACTGACCACAGACTAATCAACAGCTCGTTCCGTTTAGGTCCATTGTGGCATTCAATAAGATCTTGTAACGTGCTTGTGGGCAGAAATTATGATGGACCTGCCCCAGCTCCATTGACAACGCCAGTGACAGCATTTCCCCTCGATAATGGCTAGGACATAGAGACTATATACTCTATACTACTCAATCCTATAAATCGCAACATGAACATTGAACATTGAAACATGTTTGTCTTGAAAAATAGATCACGGGTGTATATATATATAATGTTCATGTTGCGATTTATAGGATTGAGTCTTAACTATTGGCCATTAATTTCTAAGGCGATAATAATTTGCGCACAGAATTGTTTTCTGTTTTCGTCAGAATATACATAATGGAACATTCTTTGGTCACCATAGTGGCATATTACGAGTCAAATGAATTACCTTTTTTTTTCTTTCTTTATATTAGGTTTTTGCTTGATTAAGCACTAGACAGAATAAGTTGATTGTGGGCATGCATTTCTCAGTGGATGGTGTAAAGGCTGTTTCTGTACCCTGAACAAATGGTTATTCTATTTCATTAAATATAGTGTTGTATGGTGTTTTAATATGACAAAATGTTTATACATGCTTCTTTGCATTTGTAGTTAACAATGTCCCGAGCTAATGTTGTATGCAGTGAGTGGTCATCAAGTTATTATCTATATAAACAGACTTATACAATCTAAGGGCTAACCCAAAAGAGGACTAGGTGTATGTTGACAAGTTGAAAATATCATTGCTGTCCACAATTCTGCCTCTGACTTGGGTCAATAGGATTCTGAATAATCGATGACTTGGTGGTTATTAGTCATATACAACAGAAGGTGTTTCATGGCTAACCTTCCCCCATCATGACAAATACTTTAGTTGTTCATGTGGCCCAGATCATGTAACAATTCTGTGTTTATATCTTTTTATCTTTTTTGGAATAGTCGGGAGTGAGAATGCCAATTGGTTCAGGATAACTGGCTGTATGTTTTTCTCACAGCGCAAAGCTGTTAATTAAAATACATAATGTATCTAGAAACTAGAGCTTGCTTGCTTACTTACTTGATAAACAAAACAGACAAAAGAAACCTCAAACAAATCAATTCCTCTAAAAGTGAATGGGAATAGCTATTGATTTTGAATCAGTTGCCTATCCGTGATTTAAGAGTATATATCTAGATTGAGCAGCAGAGGTGACAAAGAGTGGCATTCACTACGACATGCGTGTTAATTGTGTGTCTGAGGCTCTGGGCCACTCATTTAGACATCACGTTCCTATAATCAATAGAGATCATCTTCTTCCCACTCCTTTGGTTGAAGCTTCAATCACCACGTCTCAATAGTCCAGTTGTAAACACCATTACTAAGGGATCCACCAATTATGTGCTGTGTTCTTCAGTAATGGCCATAACGATGGCAAATCGTGTTCTTTTAGTACATTTAAGATGTCTGCATAAAGAATCGGTGACATCTTTGACACCTTTACTAGTGGCCGTTTCTTTTGTTTGTGTTATTTATGTTGTGGGAGAACAGATCTCAAAAGCTAAAGCAAAAACCATACTTCTCATATGTAGCTTAGGCACACACTGTATACTTACGTGCCGTAGTACAGTCATGACAAATTTGATTACTAATATAAGATAAACAATTTAGTATGACACAAGTAATAGTAGTACTCCACTGCTCAATTCCGAACTAGAGAGAACTTAGATGTTAAATAAAACGTTTTTTGCAGAGGAAGATTCGTTTGCATCTCGTTAAACTTTGGTATTGTGAAATAATTTATTTTCTAAGAAAGGAAGTGTCTGATAAAATCCCCTAATTTGCTATTTTATTCGTTGAGTCGTTTTTAAGGGCAGTGGAATCACTAGGGTTGGTGTCCATCAGTGCGGTAAGTCATGGTGTAAATTAGCATAAAGTTTTTTGCCATGTAGATATATTGATACAGTAAAGTGGGCTTACGAAAAATATTGTTTACAACTAACTACTGTGACATTATGGTGTCACCCCCGTGTCACCTAGAGCTGTCTGCCCTCCATTCTGACACCACTGGTTAAGGGACAAGCTACTTTCACCACATTGAAGATGTCAGCAATACTGAACGTTTCAAAACTCGAGTGATTGGAGAAACCACATGGCCCTGAATAAATCTGTAAAATTTTGTTTAAACGCTATCCATTGTCTGACAGGAAAGAAAAGGCCAACACAGTCCCATCCTGAGAGATGGAATGGAAGGCTTTTATTACATTTCCAACTGTCAGCTCTCTAACAGTACTCCTTTATTCAAGTATATGGGCTATTGGAGGCATTGCTTGCAAGTACTGCACAAGGTCAGTGTCTCCGTTTTTCAGGGAAGCGAATTAACATCTTTTGTGATGAACCATGCCGTCTCTCTTCTTGTATTCCACAAACATTATCTTTTATGCATTAAATTTTCTTTCCACTGGCACTGGCGTCTTTTGAAAATCGCTGTCAATGAATATAATTTATCTTGTTACTGCCTTCTGTTGGGCATGCAATTGAAGTTAAGTTTCAATTCTCATTTGAAAGTGCAGAGTAAATTGCAATTCCCAGGACCATAAAGTGAGTGCCTGGCATTATATCTTTTGGTTGTGTAATATTTGTCTTTTAAAGATGAATAGATTGTTCAGTTGCGGATCAGGTGTGATACTTACCAGTAACATGCGAACCAGTTAATGTACTTGTGCTTTTTAGATTTTTTCCACAATATAATAGCCTAGCGAGGTGTCAGGGAAGGTGTCTGTATTTTGAAATGTAATTGCGTCCTTTGTTACCATCTGAGGTGTAGCTCCGTTCCATCTCCTTCCCTGCATGAAGTCGGTCTTCCACAGTCATGATGTTGAGGATTCAATCACTGGTCCTAGGAAGTCTAACATGGAGCCCTCTACAGTCCCAAACCTCTTTTATAACTTCCGTCATCGGATCACATCAGGTAACAGGGAGAATGCAAAGCAAAATTGCAATCATGCCTAAGTCATTGCGGCAATAAACTATTAACTTCGGCCATCAATAAGTCTTTGGGATAAATATAAAAATGATTTGTATGAAAAATCTTTGTTAAATAAATGCACATTATAAAAACTGATCAAGATATGTAGAAATAAACTGATGTATTGTAACCCTGAAAGAGAATCTGTTGAGAAATTGCTGTATTACCAACAATATATTGTATTAGGTAATTCACATCTCCACCCCCCTCAAAGGTGTCAGTTGTGTTTTGGGAACTAACAATTGATTTTGTTCATCACTGAAAATTCACATTCCTGAGCCCATGGGGGGGGGCATTGATTGGCTCGCACCCTTCAAACACGGAGGATCTCTCGTTACCACAGAGATGGGTAAAAGTGAAAGGTGTGCAAACGTAATGAGCGTTGTAGTCTGTTTCAGAAGGAGTTTAGTCTTGTCTAAACAAGGTGTTTCCTTGTCTTCTCGGCTGAGACACGTGCTGCAGGCCTATGTACCTGCCTCGACACTTTATACACAATCTCCTGTATCAGTAGCAAAAAAAAAAATAACCTCTTAGAACAAACTTTTGTGGACCAGCAAATGTGCCTGTTAAAAGCACTTCCTGCACTAGGGCTGAATTCAGAAAACCATTCAGCTTTGCCGGAGTGTGCTGTCTGATCTCTCAAAGCTGACCAATGGGCTTCCCCTGACAGCCTGCTAATGGCTCTATGTGATGCTGGGTTGATTATCCTCATTGTTCATCCGGTCTGTGAAAAGGAAAAAAGTGGGCCTATTGCCTCCATTATTTTTGTGCTCTCTCAACCTTTTTCCCATGATGGCTTTTAGGTTATCAGAATATGTCATGTTTTTTTATTAAAAAGATTGGTTAATGGGATGAGAAAGAATTGTTCGTCTTTTCATTTCAAGTAAAGTATCATCTGTTTGCACATTTATGCCAATGCCACATAAGTATGGTTTAAGACCTAATTACTCAACATCAAAGGAAAACATAAATCTGTCTCCTTTCGGTGCAATATCCTTGACACATCTGTTGGAGCCCCTTGAATAGATAGGCTACTGTAAGGGTCTGTACTGCCTAGCTGAATGAGTGGGTACAAGCAGGCATGGAAGCCATTTACTGAGTAAACCGTTTCATCTTCTGATTGGGTGCTGGGATCTGCTATGTACACAAGGTCCTTGCTCTTGTTCTGCACATATATATATCTTGGTTAAAGGGCATGCCTACGTGGGAGATGTTCACAAGGCAGCAGCATCTTTGCCTGTTCCCGATGTATGTGAGCTGGAGACTTATCACTCCCTATTGTTACCCCCAGTAATCCTGTGGATTTGATATATATTTTGTGTTGCCCAGTGCTGTACACTTGAAGGGCGTTAACAGGTCTCCAAATCACATGGTTAAAAAGCAAGTTCATTTTTGTGGCTTTTGACATTTCCAAGGCCTCTACTCACTTTATAAATATTCAGTGCATGGTCTATTATAGAACTGATGCACGGTACTTCTAGTTCTACATTAAATAGCAGATTTTTGCTGTGGTTGTAAATCCACATGGCTTATTTAAAAAGCCAAATACAAATTGGAGGGCTCTTGTACAAGTAAGAAACATGTTTAGTGTAAATTAATCAATGGCTCTTGCACATTGTTCGGGCTTGTAAATTAAACCATGGAAATTTCATAACACATGGTGCGTTTTCAGATTTTTTATATTAAACCTTAACCCTTAAGTTTTCACTGTAGCAATACAGTACCTTCCCTTTAAAAACCGTTTTGTTTTTCTATAAAAAACAGACACAAATTAATTTTATTAATTTCCATAAACACACACACACACACACACACACACACACACAACGAATGGATTTCAGGTTGGATGACAATAAGGCTACAGGTTTTTCCAGGCAGAAAAGTCAAGTTGGCTGATAAGCAATAAGGGATAAAGGGAAGGTAACATGTAAGATCAAACACAGAGCTAGAGAGGAGGGTGCTTAGGCAGTTTGAATTGATGACAGATTGAAGGAGGAACAGACACACAAAGGATCAAAGAACCAAAAAAGGTATAATTGCAATATGAACCAACATTAGCATCTCTGTCTATTTATATGCAGCTCACTGTTGACCAAAGGTATTCACATGGATCCTCTGAAAAAGAAGATTGATTCCCTTTTGTCTTTTACCTCTGCCAACAATCCTTGAGTGAGAATCAATTTAAGAATCAAATTGATCTAAACTGTAATGGATTAAATCACCTAAAAGTCCCCGAAGAATGCACCATACATACTACTGAGATTCAAATTAATCTTTGAGTCGAATTCAATATAATTCACAGCAAATGTATTGCCTTCTCTAATGAAATATTGTATCATTCTTTTAGGTAATTATGGCATTCATAAATACAAAATACTGAATGTGGCACGATATGAAAGTCATGTAATTTCGTTCGCAAATGTTCCATAGAGCAAGATCACACGGATTCATAATAAATGGGACCTCTGTCATACAATTGGCAGCTGGGTATGATCACACACTACAAAGCAGATATTATTAATTTTACGGTCTGAATGGCTGAACATGAAAAATAGGGGTTGAAGGGAGATAGATTAAGTAGGTTTTCAGAGGGATACAGAAATCTCTGCGTTGTGATAAGGGAATGCCATGTTTTTAATGACATGTTTGTTCCACTTTTTTTCTAAATGTCAATACCTAGCAATTAAACGTGACTTAACTGACTAGAGAGAGTAGAACTGACGGATGTTGCTTTTTGTACGTTTATAATATGAATGACATATAGGCCTACATAAACAATTGGAGAGATTAGCACAACAGTAAAGATATTTTATATCTTAAACAAATCAAACGCAACAAACAAGTGCAATATTCTCTTGTACAGTATATCTTTATTATTTCTCTATACATTTCATGTTCTTGCCATATCTTTGTGATTAGAGCAAAGCTGAAACGGAGACTACTTTCGTCGTAGTTAATATTACAAGTGACATACATTTAGTTCTGTACCATGGCTCAATGGAATCAACAAAGACAGAGGGAATGCACACATGACATTAGGTTAACTTCAAATATACGTATTGAGCTAACAAATAATCTACAAACATAAATGATGGGAGTGCATAACTGTTGAGGAGCACAGAGTGAATGCAACATGTGCATGGACGTCAAGGTGTTATGGAGGTGTTTGAAATGTGCCAACCCTGAGGTTTAACCAAACTAAAAACTAAGCGGCAGATGTGCCAGTCTACCAAGCAACAAATAAGCGGGTGAACAAGAACGAGAGAGAGAGAGAAAGATCAGACGCTGGCAACAGACCAACTTATAAATGGTTTTCGGGCCTGCTGCCCAGTTGTGCCACATCAGTAGCAACGACCATTTCACCACCTGGCAACCCACCCATAGGAAAACAAAATCCAAAAATGAGATCTCATTAGTGTCTCTTTTTTTTCCCTCCTAGACACCAATGAGACATTTGTGATACTTTAATGAGCCTTTGAGCTTTGTCTCGTACCTCTCAAAATCACCTCAGGAGAAATAGTGACATATAGTCTCACATTTGTCTTAAACTGAGCAGTAAAGGAGTTCTCAATTGTTGCTAATGAGTCTCATTTGTATCTCCAAGTATTTATGACAAGTATTTTTATCTCAATCAAAGCTCATCCAAGTCTCAAAATCAAGTTCTCTTTTACTGCCCTTATTTTGCTCCTAAGAGGCCTTTAGGAGCAAGAAGTCAGAAACAAACAAGCACAATCGAGACAAAATTAAGAACTTGTTTATTGCTCCTAGACAACAATGAGACTTGTAATTGTTCCTTCTGGGCCAGCACACTGCAGAAATCAAGCTGGTGGGATGGACGACACAACATAGAGACATGACTGACCATACTATGGACAGGTTAGCGCAACCACGGAGATGTTTACATCAACAACAAACCATTTGCAAACCGCTAGTCAACGGCCTCTCCCGTGCAATACGTTTTACCTATACCTACTTTACTTTACATGTGTATGTTTCGCGTGTTCTTGTTTGTTTTGCCCTACTAGATCTCCAGGGCTAAAGATTAGATGCCAGTGCAAAATGGATTGACTCTGCTATGTAGTCAAGGTTACGGCTGTTGATTGCACTCACATTCAGACAGCCGTTGGGAAGCATGTAGATGTGTCTCCTCTTGGCCAGAAATTCCACCTCAGTAACTAACAAAAGATAAAGAGAAGTAATGGAGATATGTTCGTGATATTATAGACACTACAGTGACATTATAGCCACTACGTTAATTAGCGCAGTTTCAATATGGATGTTATAAGTGCAAAATAATTGAGCCCACAATTAAAACAGCCATGCCAGGCTAAAAAAAGTCAAAGTTACAAGTGAAGTACATTTTTCCAATTCTTAAATCTTTGCTTCCGTATTTCAAAGTTCAAAAAGTTACTTTATGAAGATAATTCACCCAGAGTTCAAAATATATAATAAGGTCAAAAGAACTAAGCGATAATTTGATGATGTGGTATGTAATTTTTCTATCCAGTGTGTCATAACAAATTGCCTGCTGAATGCGGGCAAAAACTAATCAAAACCCTTCCCAGTCACCCTCACGAGGGATTGCAAATGCTTCAGAATAATGGTCTCTTTTGCAGGATAACACGGGAAGCCTAAGAGCAGAAAATTTAATTGCCAGGTAGAGGACACGTTAGCGCAGAAACAAGGATCAGGTTTTGATTGTTTCACACGCTGGCTCTATCACAGTATTTTCTCCATTTCGCTATGTTCGCAAACAATACAAGACGCCAAAGACGTGCTCACCTTTCAGGCCCGTGCAGCAGTACATGCCCCTCTGTTGGGTAATGTGGTCCCAACGGCCAGGCGAGCCCAGCAGCCTCAGCCTCTCTCTGAGACGTTCCCTGGTCAACATGCACCTTTCCACGCTGCGCTTCACTCCCTCCTGCCTGAAGGAACCACTGTTTTACTTTTATTTAAACTTCCATTAGACACCGAGTCACTGCTATGCTTGGATTTCAGTGATTTTTAATGATTGCAGCCAAATTAAGGACGGTATAGTATTTTGTTTTTCGGTTAGTTTGTTTAGTTATCCCTTTGTGTGCTATAACAATGTACTGTAACATGTAATTATGTCGTTATGCCAGACACTTGCCACTCGACCACGTGCGCAGGGTTGCCGAGCACAGTGGCAACCACACGTGCGCCCCCCGCAGGCGGCCGGGACCACAGAGACCGGGCCAGCAGCTCCGCCTGAGACCGCAGGGGCAACAAAACCGAGTTCTGCCCCAGGACACATAGCAGCTGCCCCACACGCTCCCCTGCACGCAAAAACAAACAAACAAACAAACAAACACTTAAGCACCGAAGGCAAAAGAGGCCTTTCAGCCTATATTCTGTGATGGACTGTTGAATTGTCTTCTCAGTTCTTACAATCCTCTCAAGTTACTCCCCAGGTACACACATTCCTAATCTCACTTATGACCAGAACCATTATTAACGAGACAGCGGGCAGGTCGAGCCATTGACCACCTCACCGTACAACCCAAAGGTGTGGGAGAAGGACTGGGCACACAGGAGCTCCATCCCCAACGCGGCAAAGTGACGCACAGGCCAGGCGTCCCTCTCAAAGTCCCCATGGCAGAGACCTTGAGCAGGCATCAGGAAGAACGGGAAGAGCTTGCGCCTCTGTGAGAGGGATGGAGACAAGCGAGAGAAGGTGAGGACGGTCAAGTAGAGGGATTGATATGGCATGTATGATAGATTAAAATAATGTTAAGATTTTGGAGGTGTGGGTAGGGTACTTCTTCTTTTTTAATATCTAGGACACTAGGTAGATAGGAAACGAGGAAGAGAGAGAGGAAATGTGAGACATGCAGCAGAAGGGCCCGAGCAGGAATAAAACCCAGACCAGACTTTGTGGTGTGTGCCTTTATCCTGATGAGCTACCAGGACACCCAAAACATTATTCTGACATTTTTATTATTTTGAGACTGGAAGTCCCCTAATCTATTAGCAAAAGCTGCAGTCGGGGAATCACCTATTTTGCTGGGATGCATTAAACTATCACCAACCTCACCCTAAAAAAAAATACTGAAACCACTTTTCTTCGTCAAAGGTAAAGAGGGTGAAAATATATATGTCATCACTCGTACTGCCATCATCTCCGCAATGAGTCTCCAGTTTTTCGGGGAAAGATCCGCTCCCGTGGGATAGTGTGCCGAGGCGGACAGGACGACGACGCTGTGCTCGGGGGCTTTCTCCAGGTCCTCCAGCAGCTTCTGTGGACAAACATCCTTCAGCTCGACGTCCCAGTAACGGTAGCGGCGGACATCTTTGATGCCTACTGCTTCAAAAACACCCACTAACGACTCTAAAGAGGAAATATGAGAGGACGAGAATATCAACTAGTTACCTGCAGCACCCACACAGTAAACTGTAAATAGTTCTCTCTTTCTCCTCTTAAAAATATGACAAGTATAGGCTACAAAAGCTGTTTTTATTATTTGATAAAAGATATTCAAGTTCACTTGTGCTAAAAGGAATGTCGTCTGACCTTTGACATTGGCACAGTCTCCATCGTCTGCTCTTGCATAACCAGGTTCCTCACATCGCACTAAAGCTGCCTCAGCTCTTTACTTACTGGACTAATCTGCTCCACAGTATTGAAACTATTCTACCAAGAGGTAGTCTCACCATCTGAAGGGGAGGAAAGATATAAAGGTCCATGCCAGGCCGATTTCCCAGTGTACCAGTGTTTCAGAATCTCAGCGCCGAGTCGCACAGCCCCAGCACAGCCAACAGTCTGCATAGCCAACACCTGGAACGTAAGGTATACCTTTCATACAAAATATGTTTAGATGATTCATATGATTGTGTGTGTGTGTGTGTGTCAGTAAGGAGTTTCAGTTTTAGAGAGCATGCTGAGTCAAAAATCGATACGGCAGATGCAGCAGCAAAAACCTGTGCTCACTCCCAAACAGGTGAAATTACCCTGTTCTCCAGGATGGCCAGGCTGCCCCTCCCCAGGGCCAGCTCGGTAGCTCGCCTAGTAAACCCAGTCAGGCCAAAGCACAATGGATACTCTGGGGAGAGAGTCGGGTCTGTGTTTATCTGTTGCCTTATTTTCCCAATGAGAGGGAGCACGGAGGTCTTACCATCCTGGTTGAGGTACTCTGTGATGGAAAGACACGTACGTTAGTGATCAGCAACATATATGCTATCAATGTACCATCAGCTATACGTGAACATAATAGTTCTTATCATATATAGTTGAACACAATATGGAATACTTTAAAAAGAGGGATTCAGGGGACTTGATGGCTCATTCAGGCTCCATGTAAAGCTTTCCTAGCCCACTGTTTAAATAGTAGTATTTTTATTTGGAAAAACAAATCTCGGCTCTTCCATCACAAAATGCACTTACATCACAAAATTTACTTTCTATATAAACAAATCACCTTTTAACATAGAATGGAAAGCTTTTCAGAATCATGAGCCTACACCATTAATAATATCGCCATATCTTGCAACACCATGTTTCTAATTTTATGTAAACAATAAAATATAAAACAACGGCTTATAGAAACTTTAAAAAACTAGACTATAGCAAGCAGTAGAAAAGCTTTGTAATATGGTTCTGTTTTGGGCAATAACTTCAGATAGGGGCGAGGCAGTTTGTAAAATTGTGATCACCAAAAGGTGAAACCGAGGCTGATTCAGCATTTCGAAGAAGAAACATTCTCAGCATTATTCTAGAATTTTTGATGGGGATTGAACCATCTTGAACCTCACTCACCTTTTCCCGCCAGGTAGACCTTACTGCCATTATTATCCCTTTGGTATTCAGCTAATAACTTAATTTCAGGATTGATTGCTGCACTTGTAGTATCTATGAAAACAGACAGTAAAGTTTCCTCCACTTTTAATTTTGGATTGGAAGCTTCGGCAGTGGCACCACAGTCAGCGCTCGACTGTCTCATGTTGACTCGTCCCGCGTATTGCCGAGTCATGTTTCTGGTTCAAATGCTTTTGTTTAGAGATGTTGCTACGTTACAGACTAAGGATACTGTATCCTGGCAACGTTTGAGGTCGGTGGAGGGTTTTTTTTTTTCATAAAAAAAATAAAATGTTGTCCTCTTTCAAATTTACTAATTCCGTACAAAGGTAGCTTCTCAATGTTTAACAGCAAGTGTAGGAAATGTTGCACTTTCGGGTTTGTTGAACGCAGATTGTCTGTTCCGCGTGTTTCCCGGATTAGATTACTTATTAGGCGAACCACTGAAGTTCATTAAAAAAGAACATTGTTGATTTCAAACGACATAGGTTTTGAAAATGAAGTGTCTTATTTTTGTCACAGAGTTTACACAAGAAAACACAATGTTTATTCTTAAAAGAAACCAGTTGTTTATTCAAGATTTAGTTAATTGTCATTTTCTTGTGTAGGCCTACATTCATAAAATAACAAAATAATGTTCTTCCCAGCCCACAGCAGTGCAACAAAAAATGATTTTAAAAAATGTATATCTAACATGTACATTCCACGTGAAATCAGGAGTTATGAGACTTGCAACATCTACAGTTATCCTTGTTTTATATAAATGGTCAAAACACTAGATGGCGCTAGAGTATATGCTATGCTTTCATCTCAATATTATATCGGCCTGTTGATTAATATTATCCTTAAAAGGGATGCAGGTTAGTTGCTCGTAATCTCAGTCTTTTGAATTTGTTGATATTTGGTGGTGTTATGAATTCCTGCTCACCTTTTGAACCTTGACGGTAATTTATAGAGTTAAAAGTTATGTCAATATTTTAAGGGTATCTGGTAAACTTCAAATTCTGAGTTATGTGCCAAATGACGTTAGATTTTTCACATGCACCTCTCTTCTCTTAGATAAAAAAAATCGGGCTGAGTACCAGCCATTTGTCTAGGAAAATAAATTACCTGCCTGACTGAGACAGCTGGCCCAGTTGGTGCTGCAATTTTGGGGCTTTTTTTTTTTTACTAAGACCCTTGCAGTTTGTGACCTTGAGGGATTATTTGAAAAACTGAAAAATGGTGTTAAATAAAAACATGATTGTAATTTTTCCCGATGTGATCTAGCCTTGAATTCAAAATAAACACATATTAACTCATTGTGAGCCATACTCGTATGAAAGCACTCTTTTATGTTTATAGGGCATTTTGTTTCATACCTTTTTGGACCACACTTGCGTGCTTGTCTACACTGTTCTCTCTCTCTCTCTCTCACACACACATGCACACAAACATTCACTGAAGAACCCTGTAGGACATGTAGGACATATTTGCTTTAACGTTTTGTGTCAAATAGTTGTTTTTATTAACTGACAAGGGCATTGTGTATGAATGTTTTGTAGTGAAAGGCTAGGATGGTATTGTCTGGCCATTTGCAAGAGACTATGTAGACTAATAACAGAACCAACATACAACCTTCAGATCTTCAATTTAGAGAGCAGGGCAACAAAAAAAAGAAAAAAAAAGAAATAGCCCCTATACCTGAATATAATAACCCTTTGGGGTGTTTAACCTTGTAGTGAGTAAAACTAAAGAATACCTAACTACCAGGAACAGGGCATCACTGTATCATTAAATAAAAATGTGCTACAATATTACATCGATAAGTGGGTATAGTATAAATAAATAATTTATCAACAGACAGTATGTACAGTTTGCTTCCTCTGACAAATCAGACCAGACCTTTCACCCATTGTGCTTGAAAGAGTCCATTTGCTTTATTACTTTTAGGCTTTGAGAAATCTTCTCTGGTTGTGCAGAAAGTTTACTCCCGCCGTTGACAGTATGCATTTAGTGTGTACATGCACACAGGTCAGTCAGCGTCACTCATCGCCACAATTTAGTACCGAGCTGCTATTTCCCGTACAGTTGCCCAGACCCACCATTGTGGCAGCGAAGGTGTCCACAGTGCTATCAGTGGTCCGGGTTGGGGCCGGTAGATCAGCAGGATTTAGACTTCCAGTCCACAGCTACCTGGCTTCTCAGACCTGCTAGCCTTATCCAACATCCTCATTAGGGCCATCTGCCTGCACGTTTGGTTGTCTCCGTCTAAGCATCACCTCTGCCCTTTCAGTAATGAGAGTCACTGCTTGAGACGGTTTTCATTGCTACGGGTTGATACTTCCAAACCCTCAGCCAGCCTTTTCCTGTAATGTGAAACTGACATCAGAAGAGAGATAAATTAGTATTTGGGACCAGTGTTGGAGAATTTGTGAAATAATAACTCAATATCCCCCCAAAAAAACTGGAAGGAAAATTACATTTGAGGTATGAAATGTAGTGTAAATACTGTAGCTTTTGCTGGAAATCACTTTGTAAGGGTTTGTTGAATTGTTTTTCAACTTTATAGAAAGAAATACTGAAAAACAGTTTTTATAATTTGCTATTTTTATCAATTACTTTCAAAGCATCCTACATTCTGAGGCCAATGAATAGTTTTCTTAATAGGATATTTTTTCCATTCAACCTGGTATGTGTGTGTTTAGAGTGAACCGTGGCAGCTTGTAGTGGAAGAAAAGATGATCAGCCACCGTCCCTGCCTCTTGGAAAAGATGGCACTGGACAAACCTTGTCAGATATTCATTGGCTTGGTTTTGGAGTCCCTTTGCTTCTCTTTTCTTTGCCACAATCAAAGGTAAACTAACACTAACTAAAAAGGAATGAATGAATAGTTTCCGTTCTTCTTTTTCTACTTAGGGCACCCTCTTGCTTTTCTTCAAAATAGCTGAGATGCTGATCGTATCGACAGAACTGTACATGTACCAACAAGAAGAAATAAACAACCCACAATCATTTCTGAAAAGATATGGCGGTATTACACCAAAACCACATTGCGGCTAAAAAAAGAAAATTGTGCATTCCACCTAAAGAGGGCCAGATCTGTAGCCTACCTCAGTGTTAGTTATTTAATGTCATGATACCAAGTTGGTCAAACATTCATTTTATGATTCAGAGGGGCATTGAGATTGAGAAGTCACAGTTGCTTGGCACAAGCTTTCAGTAAGGTTTTATAAGCAATACCTTTCTTACTGCTTCTAGACAACCCCTCAACCATACACAGGGAATACTCCGAGTACTCAAGGATACAACATTGGTAATGTGGACGCATACTGTACAGCTGTATGAATACAATGTCTCAAATAATAAAAGCAATGATAACCTATACGTAAAACTCACACTTTTTGTGTGTTTCAAATTAAGTGTATAGTAGTCCAACTCATGTGAGTAAGTTTCATCAAGGGGTGGGACATTTTGTGGTCACTTATTGCTGATTATGGTCCCTGAAAGGTTTTATGCAAAAAATAGTGTCGTGTTTGCCAGCTGGAATTCTAAGGCCTACAAAATGAGCCGTTTAACAACTGCTGGCACTGTTTGTTTTAGCTGTAGTTCACAACTTGTTTTATTTATGCCTTGCTTGTATTTTGACAAGGGCGTGTTCTTTTAATGGTTTGATCTCTTTTACAAGCATACTGTTCCTAAATAAACCCAACACAAGTAAAAACTGACGTGACACAGATACGAGCCGTATGGGGAAATATATCCCAACAGGCTGTAACATCCTTAAATAAGAAATGTATCCAAACCGACACAGGCTTTATAGATGAGTAAACATTATGGTGCTAAATTCTGCTTGTCAAGGGAACCAAACCCCCATTGTATCCAGCACAGGGGATGCTGTAAGTTAGCACATATAAACCACAGACTCCATTCCCTTATCGTGGGACTCCTCAACGAGGAGGGAGGCTATTCTGAGGCATTTTTTCTTGGTATGTTAAACAAAGGAAGAGAGAGCGTTTAGTGAAAGTACGGTCGGTGTTAATATGGCTAGACGGAGTTCTTTCGTCTGATCCCTCCCAGTTTTCTTGTCCAAAAAAAGTTATATAATAGTATCACATAAATAAATAGAAATGTACAGCTTTCCCTAGACTGAGAGATCAACCAACTTCTGGAACGTATGATTGACCATGACATTTTCCACTCAAGCACACCTTAGTTTGGTAGTGTTTCTTATAAGAAGCTATTGAGAAAGCTTCTGCTAGGAGGTGGATAAAGATAGGTTAGGGATTTTGTTATCTTAGGAAATCTCATCTCATTGGATATATTCACAGATGAAGTGTTTGCTGAACTTTCATAGTCCATCGTTTAAAGGCCTTGATGCTTGTGGGATTGAGAAGATAACCAGCACCCAATTTGGAAAATGGACTTTGGACAATTTCTCCCATGTCATGGCCATGCTGCTCAGGCATGTTCTCCGTTTCACGCTCTCTGACGCTTGATCGCCTGTTAAATCCCACAAAAGACTCATAGGGGTACCAGTGTAGAAGCACAATCAGTAGCACCACTAAACATATTTAAGGGAAACGCAGGGTCTAACACAGTTAATGGCACATGAAAAGAGGGCTAATTCAATTAAACCGTTTGGAATGGAATCAAAACAGAGAGTAATATGTGCCTCATGAAAGACTTGAGTGCAGTAAATCCCTAGATTACACAGGTACATTTTTAGCTTTGATGTTGTCTTACATTTCAGCTACTTCAGAGTTCCTAGAAGATAAAGTTGTTTGATTCAAATATATATGAGGACGTGTGTAAACAAAATATACATATGAAATACATATTTGTACATACAGTCAGGTCCATCAATATTGGGACATTGACACAATTCTCATCTTTTGGGCTCTGTACACCACCACAATGGATTTGAAATTAAACGAACAAGATGTGCTTTAACTGCAGACTTTCAGCTTCAATTTGAGGGTATTTACATCCAAATCAGGTGAACGGTGTAGGAATTACAACAGTTTCTACATGTGCCTCCCACTTTTTAAGGACCAAAAGGAATGGGACAAACTAAACAATCATAAATCAAAACTTTCACTTTTTAATACTTGGTTGCAAATCCTTTGCAGTCAATTACAGCCTGAAGTCTGGAACGCATAGACATCACCCGACTGCTCTGCCAGGCCTCTACTGCAACTCTTGTCAGTTCCTTCTTGTTCTTTGGGCATTTTCCCTTCAGTTCTGTCTTCATCAAGTGAAATGCATGCTCAATCGGATTCAGGTCAGGTGATTGACTTGGCCATTGCATAACATTCCACTTATTTGCCTTAAAAAACTCTTTGGTTGCTTTCGCAGTATGCTTCGAGTCATTGTCCATCTGCACTGTGAAGCGCCGTCCAATGAGCTCTAAAGCATGACTGAATATGAGCAGATAATATTGTGAGAAACACTTTAGAATTCATCCTGCTGCTTTTGTCAGCAGTCACATTATCAATAAATACAAGGGAACCAGTTCCATTGGCAGCCATACATGCCCACGCCATGACTCTACCACCACCATGCTTCACTGATGAGGTGGTATGTTTTGGATCATGAGCAGTTCCTTTCCTTCTCCATACTCTTCTCTTCCCATCACTCTGGTACAAGTTGATCTTTGACTCATCTGTCCATAGGATGTTGTTCCAGAACTGTAAAGGCTTTTTTAGATGTTGTTAGGCAAACTCTAATCTGGTCTTCCTGTTTTTGAGGCTCACCAATGGTTTACATCTTGTGGTGAACCCTCTGTATTCACTCTGGTGAAGTCTTCTCTTGATTGTTGACTTTGACACACATACACCTCCCTCCTGGAGAGTGTTCTTGACCTGGCCAACTGTTGTGAAGGGGTTTGTCTTCACCAGGGAAAGAATTCTTCTGTCATCCACCACAGTTGTTTTCCGTGGTCTTCCGGGTCTTTTGGTGTTGCTGACCTCACCGGTGCGTTCTTTCTTTTTAAGAATGTTCCAAACAGTTGATTTGGCCACACCTAATGTTTTTGCTATCTCTCTGATGGGTTTGTTTTGATTTTTCAGCCTAATGATGGCTTGCTTCACTGATGGTGACAGCTCTTTGGATCTCATATTGAGAGTTGACAGCAACAGATTCCAAATGCAAATGTCACACCTGGAATCAACTCCAGACCTTTTACCTGCTTAATTGATGATGAAAGAAAGAGGGAATAGCCCACACCTGTCCATGAAATAGCTTTGGAGTCGATTGTCCCATTACTTTTGGTCCCTTAAAAAGTGGGAGGCACATGTAGAAACTGTTGTAATTCCTACACCGTTCACCTGATTTGGATGTAAATACCCTCAAATTAAAGCTGAAAGTCTGCAGTTAAATCACATCTTGTTTGTTTAATTTCAAATCCATTGTGGTGGTGTATAGAGCCCCAAAGATGAGAATTGTGTCGATGTCCCAATATTTATGGACCTGACTGTATATGCTGTGTGCTTATATGCACATTAACCCTCAACTTATTAAACACAGTGGAACATTGCATTCTCACGTATTTTCTATTTCAGGGTTTGTCAGTTATCTTTTTTTAAACATGTAGATTTCAAACACTTCGCTTTGTTTGAAATAGGCATATGGCAAATTATATTTTATCATTGACACTGCATGTTGGAATATTATTGTGAAAGACAAAGTTGCAATGCTTTTGTTAAGACAGGGTTTAGTTTGTGGATAAGGAATGTTCACAGTTTCAGACAGTATTTCAAGCTGTGTAGAACAAGGTGGCAATTTATATGTTCCTTTAACTTGAAATGTTAATCATGTTTCATGTTCAGCTAGGAGACCATAGAGGCGTTACATCCTTAATGTCTGCATAAATGTTGACACAGTCATTTGAAATAATTTACCGATTGTGGTGAGAGTACTAAGTGACCCTATATTCTTCAACTGAGTTGCAAGAGAATAAATTATTTATCATTATATTCAAACTGTGACATAAACATTTACATAAACAAGTAGAGCTTTCATTGCAACTTCTAGAGGGTGGTTACACTAAAGCTGTTGCTATCAACTCATTATGCACCATCATTTCTTGACCCCATTTAATGCTTGACTTAACCGCATTGGATATACTTGTGCAATGTGTATACTTTTTATGCTACATTCTTATGAAATGCTTGTTTTGTTTCTTCTGTATGCCATTATAAGTTAGAAGGAATAAAGTAGGGAAAGATTTAACGCATCAGGACTAAATTCAAATTTTATTCTGAGCAGGCTATCAGAAGCCCGCAGGAATAGACTAGATTGCACATTTTAGTATGTGAACCAATGTTTCATGAGCTGTCTGGCTGAGCTGAGAGCGGAGATAGAGGTTGGAAGCTTTAACACCTTGTTGACTTCTAGTGAAGTTAGAGGTTAATTTCAAAGATACACCCAGGAAGATGGTTACCCACTGTAGAACACCTATGATGAATCTACTTTCGAAACAAATTCCATCTGAACTTTAAAAAACTTGTTTTTATGACGCTCCCTTTGCATAATAAATATGGTAAAATTAATATACTGAGTATTTAGAAATAGGCTACTTTGTTTTTTATTGTATTTTAAATCTATGGTGGTGCCACTGGTATGCATGATGCTAAAATAGCACACTTGCACGTTTTGACTTGTCAGCTTTCATCAGCATGGGTATACATTATTTTTATATCTTTTATATCTTGGTTCACCCAAGGCCAAGGGGGTGAGAGATTTTGTCAGTCTAAGGTATAGAGCTTTTGCAGCTTACCAAGAGTTTAGGTGTGCAGCTGTCTGATGGAGACTTCCTGGCAGACCTTGCTAACCACAGTTTAACTAAGAGATGTGACCTGGCCATATTCGTATTCATAAGTTGCTTTTGTGCTCAAATGCCATTTTAGTCCATAATCCTTTAGGTCCATCGAACATGAGTGACAGAATAACTTTATTAATGATTAAACATTAACAGTAATGAGGAAATCCACCGATGTGGCTAAGGTCAAATGTTATATCCATTTATCAAGAAAATAACAATATGATAATCCCATGATCTTTTTACTCTTTCTCACGTTAAATAGATAATCTGATTGTGTGAATTTAATGAATGTTTGTAAACCAAAACATGTACATTTTACATTTGCACATATTTTTCCATTACAACTCTAAAACATAGTTTTCTTGTTACTTCCTCATGGTAAATACAATAATGATAATTACAAAGATCCCTGCCCTTGCAGTCAATTGTATGATACTTATGTCACAAAACCACCAGACTTCTAACTGCTACTCACTGTGGAGTAGAGATAAGATACGCAATTATTTTGTTCTCAAACCATATACTAACTGTCCTACAATAGTTGCACTTTTTAGCTTTTACCCATCTGTATTAGCAGCGGAATGCTTGTGGTGTGTGCTGCTTATAACCTTTTTTTTATATGTAGACTTAAACAACTGATTAAGTTGTGTAATTTAATTATTTAATTACTCTGATCAAAACTAACACGGTAGCACCTTTTTTCCAGTCATTCAACAGACTTTGTGAAATTGTGTAATCTTCCTAACCTAACTATAACTATCAAGTCTTCACAGATGGCATGCATGCCCCTCAACAAATTATGTTGAGGTTTTGTTTTTCACAATGATGTGATTTTTCTTCTGTGTTTGTTTTGCTGTCCTTTTTTACAAGTCCAATTTAAAAATCAATAGAGTGGGTTTGATTTGTGTCTCAATACTCTCATGCATGAACTTATGGAACGTGTTCGCTTTCCCCCCCTTAGCCCGCCTCCCAACCAGATAACACGGTGAATACTGTACGTGACAAAACCTAGGTCTGTGGTCGTGTTGATATGGGCACCACTGGCAGGCCGAGATGTGTCTGAGTTAAAACAAAGTTTCTGCTGACAACTTCTTTATTGCACTACTCAGAACTTCCCTGTTCACTGCCGGCTACAAACCTTATTTAATCCTTGCCCCAAAGCATTTCAATCCACAAACAAAACACTGGTACAGTAAAAATAAAAAATAAACTCAATCTGTTTTCATCGCATCCTGTTGGTCGAATACAATCACAGTATCACAATAATTGCATCCAAGGGGAATAACAGTTTGTGAACCATAGAAAATAACGAGTAGAACTAACTGACATTGACTCAGGCTGGGCTGCACTAGTTTCTACTGGGACACTTACAGTGAGATGATGACCAACAACATAACAGTTTAGATTGATACCCTCTCTGGACAGCCTGCAACTTTATTTCTATGTCATAGATAGGACAGCTCCCGTTTCCACCCAGGCTGTCCATAGGTGCTTAGCAGTGCCATTTCATCCCTTTTTCATATCAAGCACAGTTGTACAGTACGTGTGTGCCTTTTTCTGGATTGACAGGAATCAGGAATATATAGCCCCCCCCCCAATAATATCCTCCAAATGTGCAGAACTCCCAGCTCAGATATCCAATCAAGAACCAGGACCAGACACCTGATTTGTGGCATGCAGGGGACAACAAAGGAACTAACTGGGAGCACCTGCTTTGTCATGCAAACAGGTTTGAACCCGGGTTAGATGGGGCTGGGACTGCCATTGGCCTGCTTGATCTTCTGATCTCCCTTACATTTTTCGAATCTGCAGCTCAACAAAGCATCGTGCGGGTCCACCGAGCCTCTCCCCTCGGGGTGATCGGCCACAGAACAAACCCAGGGCTCCTTTTAAGGAATACTTTTATAGGCCCCTAAATGTCTCCCACATTACGGGCCCAATTGATTGCATCTGTAAAAGGTGGGCTGCGATAGCAGCATTCAAGGATAAAAAATGTGGGGATGAAACGTAGTAAAGGTTTCAGTTAAGGATCTTTTGGTTGATTTGTGTGGCTGACTCATGCAGGGGCAATCATCAGCCTTAAAGCGAGAGATGTTTTTTTTATTTCTCTTCTTTTCAATACGATATTCTAGCTCTTCAGCATAGAACGCTAATTACATGATCTTGATTCTTGCTTTTTTGGATTCAATTGGGAAAAGTAATCTCTCATTTAAACAACGACGTGATGAATGGCTATCAATCAGCGTGAAATCCATGCGTGGTCCAGCATTTCCCCCCTCTGAACCAGGCCTTGACCTCATGACTACTAGAATTTCTCTCCAACGATTTGTTTTTTTTTGACATGCTTATAGTTGTCCATCCATGGCTGGCATGCGTGTCCTCTCATTGGCTGTCAGTCTGGTAAACAACCTCTCCCATTGGGGGGGGGGATGTCCTGCGGCCGAGTGATAAAGCTGTTATCAGCTCAGGAGGGTCATGGGCAGGGGGCTGAGAGGGCCCTCCAAAGAGGATGAATGTAATTTTATTTCACAGAAACTCCTCTTAACCTGCTGCCAAACATTTTTCTCAAGAGACATGCTGTCATATATATATACGTCATATAAGGCCTACACCAAATCTGTAATGGTAACCCTCCGATCCCCATTATTCTCCCCTCTACCATGGTCCACCATACCAGTCATCAGCTGTGTATTAAATGTCCATTAAAATGGCTTAACATTGCTGACTCCAAAGCCCAGGGTGCTTTTAAAGGTGGATGACGTTTGTCATTTTCAGAATGGGGGGGGGGGGGGGGGGGGGGGGGGGGTTGGTTAAGTTGAAATTACGGAAATAAATCTGTGAACACATCTGTTTGTCATTTATATAATGTTGACTTCAGCTGTTTTCGATGATGGATTGCTGGTAACATTATATGGCAGCAGAAAGTATTGGTTTATCTACTGTCTTCTAACTGAATTACCTGGGTGTTTATTGAACTACACAGTGGAAAATCAGCTCTTTAGTTTCATATGAATTTTGGTGAATGTTTAATATTTCTTCGTGGGCTAATGTTTCAGTAATATTTATTATTGCGCATATCCCCTCTGAATCTATTTTAATCAGAAACAGCAGCACCTTGATGCATTCAGAACATTTCCAAATATGGATTTACCTCAGGGTGCTTAGTAGAGACAGTATCTTTCCTTCGTTTCTTTTTTTTTTCTTCCTTAAATTATTATGCCTTCCCCAGAGGTCCCACCATGTCATCTACAGGTCTAATACCCATATGACTTGCTTGGCCTGATATGGTGCAGTTCCTTTTGGGTGACTAACACCTTTATTATTCCCAGCCATCTGCAATGATCCGGTGAAATCTGAATTTATTTCGAAAACAATTATAAATTGTGCCAGTAGTTTTAGCACACACACACGCTCACAAACAAACACACTTCTCAACAGCTACAAAGTGAGTTCTCCTAATCTTGGTAAAGATAGTGTAATCAGCTGTTGCTGGGAATAGTTTTTTTATTACATTAGTTCAATTACAATATTGTGAAATTAACCATTAACCTGAGGCGAATGTTTCCTTGGTTACATCAAAGATTAAACACCTGACTACGTTTTTCCAGAGAAGCAGATACAGTGTTCTACTGTGAACATTTTAGGAAAGCCTAGTATGAGCATATAAGCTCTTTCTTTCTTCTAATTATCTTCTAACAGCTGTTTAATTCGTTTTTAACAATAATCTTTCATCTTTAATAATTGCTGGTACCCTTTGTTAAAATTGCTGAAAAAATTTAATAAATAAATCTTTATAGTTTTCATTCATGTGGTATATTATAATTGACATATTTTACACCTCAATGTTGACGTAGATAAATCCTTTTTATTCTGTACAGCTTTAGCAACTATTTGGTGAGTAGTTCAGATCAGATCAAAAAATATATTCCATCGTGAATATTCCACTATGAGAACAGTTGTGCAGTAAGTTCAGTTTCTGCGTCGGACTGAATGTCCAAGGGCTGATATTTGATTTTGCTCCAATGGACTTCTTACAGCCTGTGAGAGTCCGGTGTATGAGACACCCGAACATACCTCACAGTTTGAACTGTTCAGTGCAAAACAAAATGTGATGGGCTGAGATTGTATTTACTACACTGAACTTTCGGAATAACTCAGGCCTGACATGCAAAGTGTAAGAAAGAATTTCCTTTGCTGATATTAATTCACCCTGGTATTATACAGCATATGTTTCCTAGATTTTGCCATTTTTCCCCCCAGTTTCATTGATTTGTTTACACGCAGAAAAGGGTGAAAAGAAATTCAACCGAACTGTGGCAGTGCAATAGATTCGAGATTGCAGTGTGGTTCAAAAAATAAACGAAAAAGGCAAACTTACAATTCATTTTCTGGTTGGGACAGGTCACTGAACTGTGTGCAGCCGTTGGAGTGCGGCGTTCCCGGGGACTGCTCGTCACTTCTGTAACTCCCCTGACTGCTGGCGAGGCTCTCGTCCGCGTCCGCCGCGATCGTCATCGGGTCCTTCTGGAAACACCCGGCCTCCGCTGCCTCCACCTGTCCTAAGAAGCAGGGGCAGCGCATCCGCAGCTCTTTGTACAAGGCGTTGAGCCGCGGCGTGGCGAACCAGGGACACCCCAGTATGTTCTTAAAGGCGGCGCGGAACTCGGGGCTCCGGCAGTATATTATGGGGTTGAGGCCAGAGTTGATGTAGCCCAGCCAGTTGAGGAGACGGAAGACGTCGATGGGGGGCATAGTCCGGTCGAACACGTTGATGATGTTGGCCACAAAGAAAGGCAGCCAGCAAAGAGTGAAGGTCCCCATGATGATGCCCAGAGTCTTCAGGGCCTTGTGCTCTTTGACAACCGTTAGCCGCGACGACCGCCGCTTGGAGCCCTTCCTGCGGGCGGAGCTGAGGCTGCTGCTGCTGGAGCCGCCGCCCACGGCGCAGGCCGAAGGCAGCACGCTGTTGCCGTGGTGACCTCCACCGCCGCCACAGGCGACCACGGCGGGGCGTTGCGGCGCTGCCGGTTGACCCTCGCCCTGGAAGCGGATGCGGTTCTTGTCTATGAGCTGGACCTGACGCGTGGCGATCAGAAAGACTTTGGCGTAAACGAATATCATGATGAGCAAGGGTATGTAAAAGGACACCACCGAGGAGATGATGGCGAAGGTCCTGTTGGTCACAAAGTCGCAGCAGGCCGGGTCGTCGTAGCACGTGACCGCCTCCGGGGTGTCCTCTTTCCACAGCTGGTTCATGATGGGCACGAAGGAGATGAGCGCCGACACCACCCACACCACGCACACGATGAGCCTGGCCCGCCATTTGTTCAGCAGCACCTTGTGCCTGAAGGGCCGGGTGATGGCGATGTAGCGGTCCACGGCGATCACGCACAGCGTCTCGATGCTGGCGGTCACGCAGAGCACGTCCACGGAGGTCCACAGCTCGCAGTGGGTGATGCTCAGCTGCCAGTTGCCCGTCACGACCACCGTGGCCCCTAGGGGGACCACCAGCACGCCCATGATGAGGTCGGCGCAGGCCAGGGACATGATGAAGATGTTGGTCATGGTCTGGAGCTGCGAGGTACGGGCAACGGCGATGATGACCAGCAAGTTGCCCACCACGATGGTGACGATGATGGGGAGGAGGACGATGAGGCTCCAGGGGCCCAGTGCAGTGTGGTAGGGGCCTGTTTTGTTTGGCTGCACCACTGTGGTGGCCAGGTTAGCTAAGGTTGTGCTGCTTAAGTTATACTCCATCGTCACACGGCAGAGGCTAGTGGCTATTCTCAGCTGGAAAGTTAGTTGTTTTTAATTCAGTTATTGAGGTAAACAACTACCCCCACATTTGCATATTTCATATAATCTCATATTGATTACTTCTTCTCTAAAGTTAACAATTAAACAAGTGTAGAAATACATTTTATAGAGGCGAATATTTCACTTGCCGTTACAGTAAACCTCACCAAGGGTTTGCGTGTTCCTCACTTATAGTCCACCGACAGAAAAATACATGTTAAAATTCACATTCAAAGGTAAGATGTTGTTAAAAGTGATGTATCCAGAAACTTCAAATTGATGGCAGAAATCTTTTGGGGAGAGTTAGTCAAATAAATCCATCTCAGCAAAAAAAAGTACAAAACCCCCTCAAAATCGAAAAAACTATAGCATTATTGAAAGAAAAATAAAGAAGGCAAATAAGACAAACGCTTATCTAGTTGAACTATAGCCCAAAGAACAAAAAGTAGCCCGCAGAGTTAGGCGGTTTGTGTTACGGATGCCAGTGTGGGGAGAGCAAGCAGCTGTGACGCTGTTGCAAGAACCACAAGAGTGCACCAAGTGCCTGCTCCCTCCCTCTATAGCTCCATCTCCCTCCCTATCTCTCTCTCTCTCTCTTTTTCTCTCTCTCTCGCTGCCTCTCTCTATCTCCCTCCCTATCTCTCTCTCCCTCTGTCTCTCTCTCTCTCTCTCTCTGTCCCTCCACCCCTCGCCGCTGTCCCCCTCCCTCTCTCTCTCCCCCCCTCCCTATCTCTCTTCCCCTCACCTCTCTCCCTCCCTTTCTCTCTCTTCCTCCTCTTGCCTCTCTCTCTCTTTCTCACTGCAACGCAAACTTTCTCATTAACTCACTCTCCTCATGTGGTCTCTGCCTCTATATTTCTCTCTCTGTGCCTCTCTCTCTCTGCCTCTCTCTCTCTCTCTCTCTCTCTCTCTCTCTCTCTCTCTCTCAGTCGCTCTTGCTCTTGTTCTGGCTCAGGGGCAACAGGGCTGTAGGTAGCTCAACTGGAGCTACTCAGGTCACACCCAGACCAGTGGCTGTCTGAGGGGAGGAGCTGTGAAGTGTGCCTCTGTGTAGGAGACCCTGCCATTCAGCATGGGTGACTGGCCTAACACTCTCTAGTAAGCTAGACTACTGGAGCTGTCAGGCCAGAGAGCTGTCACTCTCTCTCTCTCAAACACACACACAGACACAGACACACACAATTACTAGTGTGCACACACATACACATATTCCAACACTCCCACACCTTTTGGGAGTTATGTGATGGAATTCTTAGTGCATGTGGACTTCCAGTAAAGTGGGTGAGCACCATGGATACCATGTCTATCTTTTCCATGACTGCTGCCACTGTCACCTGATAGTGCCAGTAGCATTACAGACAGGCTCCAAAGAGATTGGCATCTGCCTTTCATCCTGATAAGATGTATATTTTAGATCCTTTGTGCAAGCAAGGCTCGTAGGCTTTATGAGCTATCAAGGCGTACCGACTAAGTGAGTAATGCAATGTGATGTGAGTAAGGCTTTATATGACAAGACCGAGCGGAAACCAGATTCAATTCATTTATAGTGCTGTTAATACACAGTGCACTTACTCTAATATGTTGTTTTGAAGCAATACCAGGTACATGTAAAATAGGTAATACAGCCCTTTTCTTGCTCATGATGATTCTTAATTCAGTAGGAAAAAAAAGTCCATTCAGATGAGGGATGGATTATTGAAATAGCACAAACACACACACTTGCAGAACCACTCCGCTTAAGCCTGAACATGTGGTCCAGCAGTTTGTAGTTTGTTTACTCTGTAAGGCCTTAACACAATAATGTGGTTGCGTTCCTCGTACAGCTGCAAACCACAAGACACGACACCCCCCGCCCCTCTCCGAAATGAACAGGAAATCAATGCCCTCCCTGTGACTTCATTCTCAAGTACTAAAAATAATAGATGGCTATCTCGCCGGGCGACTCACGCCAGGGCATTGAGGAAGAACAATCAGGCAAATGCCTCGCATGCCATCCGTTTCGCATACCCATGGGGGTTCCGCGGAGGGTTGTCATCGAGTGGATTCTACTCGGGCCAGTTCAGCGACAGCTTTTTTGTCCCCCCTTCGACAGGCCTTTTTTAGGTCGGTGTTTCCATCAAAGTGGTCACGCCACACTTCCCTTCCTCTTCCCCTGCGGTGATGACAACCGTAGTGGGCTACTTACGTTTGACAGATCAACCATTTTGTAACGCTTGCTTGTGATTCAGGTAGAACTTTTTTTTTTTTTTTGTCGTTCAAGTTCGGTTTTATTTGTCCCGTGTAGGTAAATATACAAGTACAATGTCAGTCAGTGAAATGTGTTCCCGCCACCGCCACAATGTGCAAACAATACTAACAATAAGAATATATAAAAGACTCAATAGTAAGACTCAAATAAAAAAGTACAAGTTATATCAGTAAATATTAATAATTATAAGTGTTAGGTGTAGGTAAGTCATGTTAAGAATAAAGACAGTAAATCAGTGCCGATGCCATGCTGGGTTGTGCAAAATGCAATGTACTGAGGTAATGATTAAGGTTTGCTTGGAGAGACAGAGCATCAAGCAGTATTTGCTGTTTGCGGAGGTCCCTGTGCTGTATCGTTCCTGTTATTGTAAGACTGGACAGAGGATACGGAATAGTCTGATTCTGTTGATACATGACGTAATGAGCCACTGATGTGAATTGCAGGCTGGATATAAAATCCACAATGCAAAGTTTCTGAGATTAGTTTAGCTGGAAGGAATTGGTTGCTATTTTATTTTTTGGTAATTTGTTTAACATTTATAAAAAAAATTATTTATAGGATCTTTGTTGAATATAAACCCATTTCTGATGTTTCATAATTGCTCTTGTCCTACATTTTGTGCAGGACGGTAGGTTCTATTGTCATAGTGGAAACTTGTCCTGCCTGTGTCCACACTCATTTGTAACCTGGGCAGAAAATGCCCTGTCAGGCCAATGTTCCATTTCAGCAAAGCTAATGTTGAAGTGTAATTAAATTGTGTTTTTAAACATATACCCGCGTCAGTATGATGCATGGCCTCGCAGTCTTTTGATGTATCCCCTTTCCCATTTACCCTCAGTAATGTAATTCTTTGTACCGGCTTTGTGCCACCCCTTGGAGTGGATGTGTGTGTGTGTGCGTGTGTCAATGTGCGTTTCTCTCTGCGTGTGCGTGCGCGTGTGTGTGTGTGTGTGTGTCTCTGTTTTTGTGTCTGTGTGTGTGTCTCTCTGTCTTTGTGTATCTCTGTGTGTGTGTGTGTGTGTGTGTGTGTGTGTGTGTGTGTGTGTGTGTGGGTTAGTTCAAACGAGAAGGGTAGAAAGGAGGGTGGCCAGAGAGCGTGGGCCGAGCCCTCTTGAAGTCCCTGGGTGGCCACAGGTCCTGGCCTCCATGCCGGGTGGAATCCGAGGAGAGAGGCCGTGCCTCGGAGCTGACAGCTTGACAGCTGCTCGTTTGTCTCTGCTTGAGGAGACGCTGTTTGGGCAGCTGGAGCTGGAGCTGGAGCTGGCTGGAGCTGGAGCAGGAGCAGGTCTCCAGGCCAGTCAGCCGTAGCGGCAGCATGGCACAGGCTGAGCTGTGGACGGAGGACCGAGCCTGAGGAGGTGGCGTGACTCTCTCGCCGTCTCTTCCTCGCAGCGGATCGATGACAACGGGTTCCGCTCCACGATCTGAGTATGATTTATGGGACGGGGTAGCCAAGGGGAACTCACGCTATGCTATGTGCACACACCGTAGCCTCACGTGCCAATGTTCACGATTAGGTTTGTGTGGTGTCTCTTTATGTTATGATGTTTTTGAGTCCGTTCCGAGGACTGAAATACCTGTCACTCTGGTATTTTGTATACCCTAATTTCCTATAAATCCCTGTGCACTCCATATACTTGGCGAGCCCTCCTATGTTTACGAAAGCTGTCTCCGTGTCCTTTCTACCCCGTTCAGAACGTCAAATTTACATCTTTGGAGTGAAAGATTTTTTTCTTCTTCTTCTTCTGCGAGCCCTTCCATTCTTCACGGGACGGAAACGCCGTGTCAAACCCAGCCTGTGGAGCCGTACAGGAGGAGCTGCTCAGAGAGAGTCGACAAGCTGTAAATCATGGGAGCCGTCGCAGGACTTTAGAGAGCCCGTTAATCACACAGTCCCTTCATGCCACCAGCCTGGGAATGTTTCCTTTATCGCCCCGGCAACATCCGGAATGATGGGATCCAATTAGCTTGTGTTTGGGCAGGCTACTGCTGAGCTTTAGTGCAGAGCCTAGACATACGTTACATAGAACGTGGTCGACAACTGTTTAGAAGTGAAGCAAAAAATGTGTAATGAAATTGATATTGCCTTGTGTACAGCACATTGAACTGCTTTCACGTGTGAAATGTGCTATACTAATACATTCATTTTTTTGGACAAAAAAGAAAGTCATTTGTTTATTAGTTTACTTAAATGTGCATTATATAAGTTTGATGGTATGCAGAACTAGACTCTGTATTCCCTTTTTTGCAAGTCCTTGTTTTGTTTAAGTCAAAAAGTTCCCAAATGTAAGCGAAAGCTAACACAGATGAATCTGTGTTTTTAAAAGATTAATAATCTGAGCGAAAACGTAATTTCTACGCTCAGATGTAACTTTGACACAGCAGGGTGTTCTAAAGCACGCCGCTAATCCCTAAAGGTCTGTGAACCATGAAGTTTCCCGCCATGCTTATTTCTCGAGGAGACACCACCCTGGGCGTCTAAAGGGACGGATTAAGGTGTTAGCCCTGCCAATCTAAGATTAAACTCCATTTTGGAGTAGGTGTTTTATTTATTTATTTTACCAAAGGGGGTCACCATTGGTATTCTGTAAATATCGAGCTTTAGTTAAACAATACCTCCACGAGTCAAATAAGGTTCAGGACACTGTATTTGATCCTGTGTCGAAAGACAGTTTTTCCTTATGGTAGACTGTTATACCAACCCAACCTGGTTATACTAAGATCAAGCCTCAAAGACGCCCTTGCTTTATTGAGTGATGGTGTGTATAGATATTATATATATATATGTATATATATATATATATCCATCCATCCATTAATTTTACCGCTTATCCTGTACAGGGTCACGGGGGGGCTGGAGCCTATCCCAGCGGACACAGGGCGAGAGGTGGGGTACACCCTGGACCGGTCGCCAGTCTATCACAGGGCCGACATATAGGGACAGACAACCACTCACACTCACATTCACACCTACGGGAAATTTAGAGTCACCAATTAACCTGCATGTTTTTGGACGTTTTTTTGCATGTTTTATATATATATATATATATATATATATATATATATATATATATATATATATATATACATATATATACCCTTTCCCCGAACATCTTTTAAAAAAATAAATAAATGTTGTGACTTTGCTGTTTATCTGCAGTTAACAAATCCCTCCCCAGAGGTTGTTTGAGAGTTATTTTGGCGTTTACACAGGAAACTCTCCATTAACTGAAGAAGGTAATCAAGAGGACAAAGAAGGAAAAGGAAACTGCATGTGCCCTCCCAGTGTGATGATGCACTGTGCCCGCAGAAAGGGGCTCTGCCAAGGAGTTTCATTCTGGAACACAATTCTGGTACAGGATACATTAGTGTAAAGGATTCTGGTACAGTAGATATTAGTATAAACTTTATATATACTATATATTAACTTTATATACTATAAAGGATGCTTACATCCCTGACCAACATCGTTTGTCTAGTCATCAATCTGTTCACACCACAATGCTAACCTACAGGGTTTGCCTTTACCGCGTCGACACAGATTATTCCTACACACAAACTGCACACCTAAGATATTGTTGAACAGAAGACACGCAACAGGCACAGCCTAGCACATCTCTGTTTAGTTTGCTAACGCGCCGTCAAAATAGGTCACTCGTTTTCAATTTGTTTTCTTTGCTATTTTAGGATTTACTTCAACGTAGCAGCTTGACATTGTCATTTGAACCAATCACATTCCCTCAATTAGGTACAAACTCCGCCCACTTATAGCTCAATAGATAAAACACAAACATTCGATGTGTTTGCATCTGTCTGATGTGTTTTTCATGGCTTTGCCTCTCTAACTTTGTACTTTGGCTGTTCGAGAAGGGAGGTAGGGAACAAGGGCCGCGCTGTATTTCGTCAGCTGACTCCCGGCCAGCACTCAGTCTGAGGGGAGGCAGATAAACGGCTCTCTCCACCAAACCTCTACCAGTAATTGCTCAACAATGCAATGCGCTCCACGATTTTGGGTAAGCATGAGAGGTTCAGTCCTGTCCGACTTGCTTTTCACATCACAAACAGATTTGATTTAGCATTGCGCCGGAGTGCATTCCGCGTCGCCCGGCTAACGCCGCATGGACAATGTTCCCTCGCTTTGATTCTCCTGGACTTCAGAGAGGCGTGTCACTCTTTACACTCTTGACCCAAACACCCCCTAACTCACTCCAAGACACCTCAACTCACCAATAACTGCTTACGAACCTACTGCATAGGAAAAAATGAAGAAGAAGAAGAAGAAGAAAAAACAAGGAAGAAGATGTTGGCAGGGTTCTGTCTCTGGCAGTTGGACAGGCAGCTGTGGGTTTGCATCCGGAGGGGGTACAAACCCGTAAGTTTTCCCTGTGCTAGCAGATGCTGCATGAGATCATGCACAGAGCAATGGTGGAGGGAGCATGGGAGAGGTGATGGAGCGAGAGTGTGAGCTTTTTGGAAGGGGCTGCAATCTGATGGCAGAGGGCGGGGATGTGTGTATGAGAGAGAGAGAGAGAGAGAGAGAGAGGTTTAGTGTTCCACAGCTATCAGGTCGTTGAGGAGGAGGAGGAGGAGGAGGAGGAGGGGGGGGAGGCGTATCACTCCCATTTCCCTGTGAACGGAACCACATGCTTTACCGGCCTCGAGAGCCCTCTCTCTCTGCTGGTGTCCATGAGGAGAGGCGTGGGCTGCGTTATGTTCAAGAACGGCCGATCAAACACACTGCGGCCCCACTTGGATACCCCTCGCCTGCTCCAGGGGACACTCTCTCTTAAGAGGGTACTCCCCAAAAGCTATTCTGGGCGGTTCTGCGCTTGTCTTTGTTCTGGACTGTTCAAGATTGCATTGCAGTGGTGTGTGCTTGAAATATTCGCTTAATCTGAAGGAAACCAGTGTAGTTTTGTCTTTTAGTGTGTTGGTGTTCATATTTACATTTGAACGCATGCTATCTATATTCTCACAAGTGAAAAGTTCAGATATGTGAGTTTGTGGGTTGAAGTTTTTTGCAGTCCAGAGGTAAATAAAACGTTGGTAATTTGTTCTGTGTGGTGGTGGAAAGTGAGATCAGCATCACTCATGAACAACCAAGCTGATGAATTCCCAGGCAATCAACAACAATCCTCCCTCACCGTCTTAATTATAAGCAAAGCTACCGATTTCCCTCAGGTGCAGAAGGAACACGCTTCTGTTTCTGATGATACTTCGGTGAGACGCATGCTTTGGTGTCCCATTTTCTCAATACAATTATTTTGTGGCTCGCTCATTTATTTCTGCATTTTAATAAGGCATCTTCCCCATAGGGATTGTTTCTGTCTAGATCCTCAATCTGAGAGGATTTGTGTGCATGTTTTTGTTGGGGGACAGTGTGTGTAACAGGATTTGATAGCCTCCCGAGTTTATAATGGCCGAGAAAGACCTAGGGCTCTGGACAGTTCAAACAGAGTACTATTGTCAGTGCGCCAGCAAGTTAGTTTCTACATTTGTCTCATGAGAACAGTGGTCCAAAAAGTGTCTAAATCAAGTCGTTGTCAAACAACAAATGCATTATTACCCTGGGATAAATAATACGCGCGGGCCCTTGAGGCTTCTTTCATTGGTAAACAGAAGTAAATTGGTTAAAAATCACTGAAGAACCGAGAATCACAGTAGAACCACGCAGCTGATGCACGGGGATGGAGACGCGAACAAATGGTGGTCGGGCGCTGGTGGTGGACAGTGTCTGATGTGTGTCAGGGCCTGTGCCTGCACTTCCTCCTGGATCAGTGAGTGTGTCAGGGAAGGGTAAATGCAGGAGGACAGGGATCATCTGGGCTGGCGCCAACAACGTGGCTACAAAGGACACGGAAGGGGGGGGGGGGGGGGGGGAGAGAGAGAGAGAGAGAGAGAGAGTCTGAGAGTCTGAGAGGTTGTACTTTTACCGACAGTGCAGCAAAAACAGACCTGTTTGCTTTGCTTTCGATGAAGGTTGGCTCCATTTATCCTTCAGTCTGCTGGAAGTCTTTCAGGCACCCTGCTGCCCCTCCCCCACTCCCCTTTTTGCACCCGTGAGTTTACCAGACATTCATCATCCTAATGGCTTATTAACATATATGATCTAACTGAATTATTGGAGGCAATGGCAAGGTTGAGACACGCCAGCCATGACTTAGAGTCAGGGTTGCTTGGCGACCTGTAATAAAGTGGAATCGAAAGGTCGAGTGTGACGATGAAGACGGTGGTGACGGCACGAGACGTGAGCGATGAGGATCACCGCTGTAATGGGAAAAGCAGGAAGAGGGGGGCACAACGCGTTGCCCCATTACTCATCGGGAGCGTGACATTATTTCACGACACTCGCCTTTCGCTGCAAACGTTTTGACGTGCCTGGAAAAGCTCAATGGGAGGCAAGGCTTCGGGGTGTCTGTGTGTGTGTGTGTGTCAGTCGTTGTGGTCTCGTTCAAGCGCAACAGAAACGAGGGTTGTGCCAGCGTAATACATCAGAGACGTGTCTACATGTGATTCCTACTTTTCCTCTCCAAATTTGAATCTAACCTTTTGATTGCTCTCTGGATGATTCACACGCAACAATAATCACACTGTCTATTTATAGTGCTGAAAGGATTAGTTTAAAAAAATTGGAGGGGGGAGGGGGGGGGCTACCTTCTTTGCATGTCTCCATGAATTACCATAGCAGACAGTGAACTAACAGTTTCGGTTTAAACTGCAAATATGGATTTATGAACAGAGGAGCTGGCTTTAGGAGTGATTTGTTCATTGAATTGTTGTTTATTTTTATGGATGACGGCTTGGTGAATCACTTTCATTCAATAAGCATAATCCATACCAGCTAAATAAATAAGTAAATAAAAAAGAAAACAGTTGTCCAGGGCCCTTCATAACCAGAGAGATTCGATCAGATTGTATGTTCAGATTACGTTTCATGTTTATGAACATAATGTTCAAGATCCCCAGAAATGGGGTAGTCCAAGGGATCGACTTGTACACATTACACATTCTATTGCCTTCAGTAGATCTCCGCAGAGCCTTTACTGTTCTTGCTAGCCTAGGGCTATTTTATCTTCATTATCAGGTTGTCTATTTGTCTTATTGGCTGTTATTTGGGATTATGAAACTGCAGTTTGTGTCCTGCGTTAACCTCCCGGTGTCCAGTGCACCGAAGTCCCGCGAGATCCACGCCTCCACCCCCCCCCCCCCCCCGGCACGACATGTTTACGTGAACATCAGACAGTGAACACCGTGCAGACATTACCTAGTCTGTCAGGTTGACAGCCTTCAAAAAACAACAGAGACACGCAGATGTAAAAATTTGTTTAAAAAAACAAGTAACAAACTCATATTTTCCAGTCAAATGTCAAGGCCGCCCATTCAAAGCGAACAGCGTTGGTCTGACATCATCTAGTCTGCCTCTGCTTTGGAACGAGAGCCAACCTTCACCCCACCCTCTGTCCCCTGGAAACGTCTCCCTGCTTACGGTAGGAGACGCGGAGCTCCTTAATAAACTGTGAGGTGTTTGTCTAACTGGAACATAAACTACCCTCTCTGTTCTGGGGCCTTATAGAGCGTCCTCTGACTTGCCCTGGCTCCTTGGTGACTATAGCTCTGCTGGAACTAAGTGTTTCCGTGTGCGGCTGGGTGAGTGGGTGCTAGTGTTTCACACAAGAGCCCAGGAGAAAGGGAGGCCCTTTTCTACCTTGCCTCAGCATTAAGAACCCCCCACCCACCCACCCACCCACACACAGACACACAGACACACACACACACACACCCCTCCACCCACTCACACACACATATATTACAATTCATACCGTTATAAAGCGGCTGTGTTTATAGACACTGTGATTGTTGTTCACAGCCTTTTCTCATCAGTGTCACACTCTTTTAAGTTTTCCCAAATTCAGGACAGGCCAGTTGAGCCTGGCGAATCGCGCGGCTGGCGATTTTCACGCGGCCGTACCGGAACTGGGTCCCGACGGGGCTCTGCCAGCCTGCTCTCTCCTCGGGAACAGTCGAAACACTGTGCCAGCAGGATGGGTGTAAACGAACCCTGTTTATTTGGCCACTCTTTATTCGTGGCATTACAGTGTGCTGGTCGACGTGCTCGAGTGACTCACCCGCCCCAGAGGCATGGCACGAGCCTTAAATAGACGCCGCGGCTCAGATTAGGATCTGAGAGCAACAGCAGGTTGTGACACTGGTGTCATTTGCATCGTGAGGGTCGTAGACAGCAGACTACAAAGTGAATAGGACGGGGAAACGGGGATCGCATTCCACACCGTCATCCTCCCCCGCACAGAGGAGATCAAATTCCCAACATCAACAACAACAGGTCAGCCATCAAGGACTCCCTTTGCAGCTGTGGTCTATGCACAGGACATGCCGATTGGCTACTTGGTCTGATTCCCAGGTAAATAATCCTCCCTGGTCCTGGAGGCAAACACAGGGTTGTCCTCAGGTAGACCTCAAACCCCACCCACCTGGGTGTCCTATCTGGGTGTCCATCTCTACAGTATTGGCTCTCTGAATGCCCAGACTGTTCCTATCTACCAACCCCCCCCTCACACACACACACACACACACACACACACACACATACACACACACACCACACCCCACACACACACCGATGAGCTCATTCCAGTTCGGGGATAGGCAAGACATTGGGTCCATGTGTACGTCTGGTATAGTTCAGTGAACATGCTAACGTCGAAAAAGTTCGTAATGTTTAAAGGGTGGTGGCGGAGGTATTTGTGTGCGTGTGTGTGTATGTGTTTGTGCGTGTAAATTCCTTTGTTAGCGTGTCTTTGTGTGTCTTTAGTGCATGTGTGTATATCTCTTCCATTTGGCATAGTTCAGTGAACCTGACAAAAAATTTACAAGTTAGGAATGTTTAAGGATGGTGGTGGCAGTGTAAGTCTGTGTCTTTGTGTGTGTGTGTGTGTGTGTGCCTGTGTGTGTGTGTGTGTGTGTGTGTGTGTGTGTGTGTGTGTGTATGAATTCCTTTGTGAGTGGGTGTTTTTTTGTCTTATACTGTATGCATGACTGTACTGTATATCTCGTCCATGTTGTGTAGTGTTTCTGGAATGCAATACTGAAGTCGAGAACTTATTTAATGTATTTGAATCATCCAATTCATGCCACATGGGTTTACAGGCGTAGCTGTAGGGTACTGAGATTTAAAACGTTTCATGAATCATATCTTTAACTTGGTTCAGGGATATTTCCAGGCAGCCTGGGAGACACACACACACACACACACACACACACACACAGTCAACGCCTCAGGCTCACGCTCAGTGATAATAACCTGACCCGTCACATCAATGCGTTTCCTTCTTGCGCCATGGTGACAGATGTCAGTCCTTTCAGATTGCAAGGCTGTCGGGAGGGGACTAATAAAGGCAGGAGATACAGAGTCACGCAGTTGTAGAAATAAATACCTAGACGTTTGACGATCTCCTTTCAGAGAAAATAAATGCAGAGGACTGTCAGACAACACAGGGCTGTAAGTGTAATGCTAAAAAACATTTTGGCCACACGTGTTGATACTCCTCACTCAGGCAAAGAACCACACACACTCACACACACACGCACACACACACACACCCACACACTAACTACAGTGAGCTTGTTTGGGGGAGAAACCAAAAAGCCCTTGGTTATCTAAGCCACCAAGCAATTTTTGTTTGCCCTCTCTCTCTTTATTTTACAGGCCCGAATGCCCTTTTATGGCCTGTGCCTCTTCAGATCTAATTGCTTATACCCTCGGCCTATCGCCGCCCCATCGAGCCACATTAGCCTTGGAGTAAGCCCCATTACTACCGGCTATTCCGAGCCCCACAACAGTCCAGCTCTCCTCTCAGATCCTGTTATGGCCGTTTTTTTCCCCCAGCTGATAACCTGGTTTGTGGATCTAATCTGGAGACCCCCCCCCCCCCCGCCCCCAAGCTCCTTTACATTGACTCGCTGTAAACTTTGCAAACCAAATCAAATGACAACTACAATCTCCATGCGTTCCCTCAGACGCGTCTTTTGACCAGCACTCTCTTCCATCAGAGCATGGTGTAACTCCACCACTCCGCCGCCTATCAACCCGCACGGTCAGAAAGCGAGGGAGGAGGCGGAGAAGGAAAACTTGTTTATGCTGTCGGCGGGCGGTTTCCCTACAGACACAGGGCCTGGTCGGAGGTGCCCGGTCGGTCACTGTCCGGTGGCTGTGCAACTGCGAGGCCTGTGTTGTTTTGGCTCTGTCTGGGTCCATTCCAGTCCATGGGAGAGCCCTGGCCCTGGCGCCACACTGTGCGTATTATAATGAGGCTTAACAGTGCTGATTGCACATTAAGCTGGGGGAAGAAAAAAAAGGAAGGAAGAGATAAAAAAAAAAAAAAAAAAAAAAGGGAGAGGAAGGGAAATGGTGGGGTTACATAACGTACCACTGGAAGGACTCTCATTAAATGTTTGCTTTCAACCTACACTGCATGGTCTGTTGCTGTGTGTTTCTGTGTGTGTGTGTGTGTGTGTGTATGTTTGTGTGAATGTGTGTGTATGTTTGTGTGAATGTATGTGTATGTTTGTGTGAATCTGTGTGTATGTTTGTGTGAATGCGTGTGTGTGTATGTTTGTGTGAATGTGTGTGTGTGTGTGTGTGTGTGTGTGTGTGTGTGTGTGTGTGTGTGTGTGTGTGTGTGTGTGTGTGTGTGTGTGTGAAAGCGTATGTGTGTGAATGCGTGTGTGTGTGTGTGTGGGTGTTTATGTGAATGTGTGTGTGTGTGTGTGTGTGTGTGTGTGTGTGTGTGTGTTGTACAGTGGTATGTGTTGGTAGTCAGCGTGGTTCTGGGAAAGCCTCCTAGCGGTCTCTCACAGGGCTCTCTTCATGATCCCGGGAGGATTCAAGATAAAGACAGAGAAGCGGGCGGGAAGGAGGAGGTTGTGTGTGTGTGTGTGTGTGTGTGTGTGTGTGTGTGTGTGTGTGTTGGAAGGGGGGGGGGGGTGATGGGGTATGCAGAGAGGGCATCTGCCTCCCTTTGTTCTTGAGCGTTTGCGCCGCACGCAAGTCCCTTGACGTGCTCGCTTACCTCCTGCGACGCTAAACAGACCGAGACGGGGATAGAGAGACACACCTCGTCGGTGGCGCTGTCCTGACTGCGGGGCCTGCTCTGCTGTCAGAAGAATCTGACCTGGCCAGTTCGTGCTCGCGTTTTGACAAGGTGGGAAGACGAGCGGGAGATAAGCGGCGATATGAAGAGGTGTGTAGGTTTAACGGGAGGGGGCGGGGGGGGGTTTGGTGTCACTCTGTCGGTGGAGACAAAGTAGAGGGTGAGAGCGGACGGAAACCACGAGCGAGCAAATAGCTCGGCCACCGATAGCATCTGCGTTGGCAGCTTCCTCTTTCTGACGGACGTTACAAACATCGTTGATGGTATATGTAGGCTGGCGGCGCACTCAGACCTGTTCCCCTGACTTCTAAAATAAAACAGCTTGTTCCCGGTGCTCCGTCCCATAGAGGTGGACAGCGAGGAGCAGACTGGCACCCGGCTGTTTCGTTTTAACTGACACATCGAAAGCGGTCAGTTGTTCTATTGTTAAACAAGTCTGCACAGCTTTATGTCATAGTTCACCTTTTTTTTTATGTTGGTAGGTAAAACAGACTTTGCAGTGGTCTAAAACTTGAATTGTTAAAAGGGCTGGTTCAGTCTACTCTCTCCGTTTCTATGCTTGTTGTAGATTGCGGCAGCAGACTGCATGCCTGCCCAAATATGCAAACAGGACATCACTGCTCAGGGGGAAACCCATCCTCATTGTCTGGAAGCAACAACAATAGTTCCGTGGTAACGTACCATGCTTTGACCTCACACATAGCCTGCCCGTCACCTTCTTTAATCACAGAACAACAGCTCAAATAAAACAGTTTTTTAAGTTTTTCCTAAAGTAATGATAAAGAATTGTCCTGCACAAGCTCCTATCTGAATTGTAAATCAACTGACATAGGCCTTGGAGTCCATTTCAACGGTAGACACAGATGCGTTGCGCTGTGCAGTATCCACATCTAATCGAATCAAATGTTCTGACTTGACCGTCATATTTTCCATGTAATACTATTTGTGAAAAGCTGTTAGAACATGGCATGGGCCGATGATGCAACAAAAGAGACGATTACCAAAGCAACATGAGGACAGGTTAAAAGGCCAATGAGTGCAGACGTATCATGTCTGGATGATTGGCCAGGGCATTAGGCCAAAGTAAGAGATCCCATTTCATGATCTGTCCAGTATCTTGACACCACCTTGCTTTCTCATTCCAATACGGGTGTATTAAAGCACATTTGCTGTAATTGGAAGAGGTTTTTTTTGTTTTACCCCCTACTTATCTTTCTTGACGTAATCCATGTCATCGGGGTGGCTTTAAGCGTTGAATTGGGACTTGTCACTTTACGTGTGCTACAGGCTAGAGTTACCTATTAGGGCTGAGCAGGCGGACAGTAGCATGGAACTAATCAAATTACATTGCCTCTATCAGCCCCTCAATCATTGGTTAATCAGCTGCAGACTAATGACAAGGCATTCAGGTGGGCATGATTACTCGAATGGCCATCAGTCAAAAGGTCATAGGTCAGACGTTGATGTCATTGGCTAGGATGTCGAAGGAGCGAGACAGGGGGGAAGACGATCGTCGTTCATAAAGGACACGGAGCGGTGAGCTAGTGTTTCACGTAACGGCCACAAACCATAATGTCATGTTTAGTCCAGGATTTTGTGTGTTAACCGGCAACCTTTGACGAGGCCTGATGCTGACTGCTTACTCCTGTAACCACTTCTATTCTATTCTGTTCTGTTCTGTTCTGTTTGTTCTATTCTATTCTGTTCTGTTCTGTTCTGTTTGTTCTATTCTATTCTGTTCTGTTCTGTTCTGTTCTGTTTGTTCTATTCTATTCTGTTCTGTTCTGTCCAGTTCAGTTCTGGGATACCCATAAAATGTGGTGATTTGCAATTTATTCAAATTCCTCAGAGCTAAGGTGGGTTCCGTCCGACGTGAAACAGCGGTTTCCGTTTCTTTCCTCTCACGCCCCTAATTCTCCGTGGGCGTGATGCCCCGTTCCTCTCTGTCCGTGTAGGCCCCCCTACTCCCTGTGATGACAGATTAGACCAAGGGTCACTGGGAACCTTGTTCTCTTTAAGTGCATAATCTGAACTCTGCCAAACAACACAGCTCAATTTGAAGGGCTTCACGGCCGCCAAGAGGGAAGTTGTTCGGTTGGCGAGATAGGCGAGCCACTTTTGCTTTTTAGTCTTCGGGACCATGCTCTGTTAAACCTTATCAGACAGAATTACAGTGTTACTGTAGAAAACATTATCTCGCTCTCTCATTCCACAGAAATAGAACTTGGGTAGGAGTGAGTTTCCGTTTGGTTATATCACTGCTTTCACCGCCAACAATGTCTCATTCCTGAGCTGTGAGCTGTGCCTGGTTTAGCCCAGTGGTATGGACCGAGTGTTTTTGTTATTGTTTTGCCATTAGATGACACAAAGAAATTGTTTTGCTTCTACAATTTCACCACCAACAACAACAAAAAAAGCAATCAGTCAGTTTAACACAGGGATTCAATTAGGGGCTATTTCATTTGGGATGGCTCACTTAGGGCTATGCTTGTTGCTGTTTCTTGAAACTTTGGAATCGAGTTAGGAGCTTTCCCATGTCCATCCAACTCACCTTGGCTTGCCCCCCCCCGCCCCCCCCCCTCACCGTGGAATTTAAATGTGGGTGTGCAACTCGAAGCCAGGACAGATCACAGACTTCCCGCTCCCTCACACTCTGGGTTTGATTGGTCAGACTAATACAGGACCATTCTGTCTTTCAACAATAGGCTCTGGTTCTGGTAAAAGTTTGTACTGAGCAGCAGACCACAGGTGGAAGTGCAACCATGCATGCCCCTGTCTCTATCTCTTACTGTGTGTGTGTGTGTGTGTGTGTGTGTGTGTGTGTGTGTGTGTGTGTGTGTGTGTGTGTGTGTGTGTGTGTGTGTGTGTGTGTGTGTGTGTGTGTGTATGTTTGTGTGTGTTCGTGAGTGAGTGTGTGTGCTTGTGTGTTTGTGTTTGTGAGTGTGCGTTCGCAGCAAGAATGGCTATGCGATTTGATCTTGTGTTTGGGGGAAAATAAATGAAAAACACAGGCGCACAGGCGGACAAAGTGAAAACAAATATTTGTCAATGGACCCCTCTCAAGCTGGCAAACGGACAACTGGCAGAAGAAAGCCAGACGAGTGAAATGTACCTCACGGTTAGTCGGTAATCGTGCCACCACACACGTCGTGCCTTTCCCACCCAGGAAGCGACCCGCGTCGACACCCATTCAGACTCAACCATTCGATTATCTCCATTTAAAAGTCACTCATAGTCAACGAGGTGGACAAGAGCTTCTGCGCGCGTTCAACCCATTTGACAGTTTCACACCACACTGCCAAAGTTCACTAACACTTGCAGTTGCGTGGTGTTGTTAGGCAGGGTGAAGCCTGGTTTATACTTCTCCGTGAGCACGTCAGCGAATGTAAACGTTTATTTGCCGCTTCCGTTCGCACAGTAGTTTGCCTACATACTTCAACGTAAGTTCAACGGGCCCACTAGGTGGCAGTGTCGCATTCAGTAATCCAGAATGTACAGAAAACCGAAGAAGAAGCACAGACACGGAAACTCCCGTTCATGTCCCGCGAAAGTATAAACAACGAGACAAAGATTGCTCACTGCTTTTCATATTTTCATATGTCAAATCAAATCAAGCTAATTTATAGTGCACGTTTAAAACAAACAGTGCTGTACATTCACATACAGTTAGGCCCAAAAATATTTGGACAGTGACACAAGTTTTGTTATTTTAGCTGTTTACGAAAACATATTCAGGATACAATTATATAATCAATATGGGCCTAAAGTGCAGACTCTCAGCTGTAATTTGAGAGTATTCACATCCAAATTGGAGCAAGGGTTTAGGAATTACAGCTCTTTAATACGTAGCCGCCTCTTTTTCAAGGGACCAAAAGTAATTGGACAATTGACTCAGAAGGCTGCAAAAAATAACAACGCTGCATGGGCTCTTCCCTCATTAACCTGTCATCAATTAAGCAGTTAAAAGGTCTGGAGTTGATTCCAGGTGTGGCGTTTGCATTTGGAAGCTGTTGCTGTGAACACACAACATGCGGTCAAAGGAGCTCTCAATGGAGGTGAAACAGACCATCCTGAGGCTGAAAAAAGAAGAAATCCATCAGAGAGATAGCAGAAATGTTAGGAGTGGCCAAATCAACAGTTTGGTACATTCTGAGAAAAACAGAGTGCACTGGTGAGCTTGGGAACTCAAAAAGGCCTGGACGTCCACGGAAGACAACAGTGGTGGATGATCGCAGAATCCTTTCCATGGTGAAGAAAAACCCCTTCACAACATCCACTCAAGTGAAGAACACTCTCCAGGAAGTAGGTGTATCAGTATCTAAGTCTACCATAAAGAGAAGACTTCATGAGAGTAAATACAAAGGATTCACCACAAGGTGCAAACCATTAATCAGCCTCAAAAATAGAAAGGCCAGAATTGACTTTGCCAAAAAACACCTGAAGAAGCCAACCCAGTTCTGGAACAGCATTCTTTGGACAGATGAGACTAAGATCAACCTGTACCAGAATGATGGGAAGAAGAAAGTTTGGAGGAGAATTGGAACAGCTCATGATCCAAAGCACACCACATCTTCTGTAAAACATGGTGGAGGCAGTGTGATGGCATGGGCATGCATGGCTTCCAATGGCACTGGGTCACTTGTGTTTATTGATGATGTGACAAAGGACAGAAGCAGCCGGATGAATTCTGAAGTGTATAGGGATATACTTTCTGCTCAGATTCAGCCAAATGCAGCAAAGTTGATTGGACGGCGCTTCACAGTACAGATGGACAATGACCCAAAACATACTGCAAAAGCAACCCAGGAGTTTTTTAAAGCAAAGAAGTGGAATATTCTGCAATGGCCAGGTCAATCACCAGATCTCAACCCAATCGAGCATGCATTTCACTTGCTCAAGACAAAACTTAAGGCAGAAAGACCCACAAACAAGCAACAACTGAAGACCGCTGCAGTAAAGGCCTGGCAAAGCATCACAAAGGAGGAAACCCAGCGTTTGGTGATGTCCATGGGTTCCAGACTTCAGGCAGTCATTGCCTGCAAAGGATTCTCAACAAAATATTGAAAAGTAACATTTTACTTGGGGTTATGTTTATTTGTCCAATTACTTTTGAGCCCCTGAAATAAGGAGCGTTTGTATAAAAATAGCTACAATTCCTACATGTTTAATCATATATTTTTGTTCAACCCCTTGAATTAAACCTTAAAGTCTGCACTTCAACTCCGTTGTAGTTGTTTCATTTCAAATCCAATGTGGTGGCATGCAGAGCCCAAATCATGAAGATTGTGTCACTGTCCAAATATTTTTGGGCCTAACTGTACATACAGTTTATCAAACAATACAGATAACAGTTGTAACATATACAGCCTATATGTAGGCTACAAGCTAAGACTTGCTAAGTGCATAGAAAACCACTAAAATGATTCGAAGGCTATCGAAAATCAACCTATATGCTCCAGTCTATTGTGCCATCTGCGTTTTAATTTGTTTGGATACAGCCAAAATATTACCTAATATCTACTTGCTTCCTACCCTGCTCAACCAATCAGCGATTGTTTGACGCACTTAGAAGTCGCTTCGCGCGACGGGCTGTTAGGATTTGGGAGGACTCCCCGTCAACACGTCGGCGGGCCTCGGTGAGCTACGCTTTCCCATAAACCCCTGCGCTTCGAAGCTACGCAGAGCTGTTTACGTGCTGCTTCGCAGAAGTATAAACCGGGCTTGAGTCGGCATGATGTAGACGGACATGCCGCACGTGTAGGTCTGTACTGTACTCTATTACCGTTTGCAGAGATAAGCCGGAAGGCCAAAAGTGACTTGGTCAGACATCTGCGCATGTGGTGTTCTTCTTCTCCTTGTTTTGTGTGTGAAAGGGGAAATCTAAACCACAGCAATTAGTTCACACGGCATGTTCTCCGTTCTCTATAAGCGTCAGTCGCCCGCAGTACCCAGGACACAGATAAGTGGTTCCTATGCTTGCTACGGAGAGAACTACCGTGGTGACACACGCTAATGTAATCCGTCATCATCGTAATTAGCCCTGGTCACTTTAATGGATCTCTCGATCTCTCTCAGGCTCTGTGCTCATTAACCACAGCGGTTTGTGCGTTGACTTTCTGGGCCGCCCGCCGCTGTCGGTCGTTTGTTTGGTGCCACCACTCTGCGGTTCTCGATTCCCCGCGGGGAGTCCACTAATTGGATTCCTCCGTTATCGGAGGAGACGATCGCGCTTCCTGCTCCCTCTGCGGTCCCCCTGGGAAGCTCACTGTGATCGGGCCTCCTCCAAGACCCGTCCCCCCCACTATCCCGCCACTTCACGGCGGATCCAAGATAGACAGGGTCAGACAGATGGGCAGCTCGGACAGGCTGAGGCTTGGAGGAGGAAGAAGAAGAGGAGGAGGCGTGGGTCGGTAGAGATAGGGCTGAGCGTGTTGAGGAGGGCAGGAGTGTGTGTGTGTGTGTGTGTGTGTGTGTATTGTGTAAACAGAGAATGTGTTATCTGTGTCCCAGCGGGAGGGATGATAACAGGTTCATGTATAGCCTGACAGTCAGGCTGCTTCCTAAGAGATGCGGTCGTCGTAGAAATAGAACGACTAGACAAGACAGTTCTGTTGAACCTAACACAGTTTTCAAACTTTTTTTTAGCTCTTCTGCAAGCAAGCTCAAGGGTCAGAAGAATATGAATTCACCCTGTTTCATTCATAAATAACAGGTTTGCTTGTTTGCCTCAGAGTAAAACTGCCATATTCCAAATCACCGCTATGCTGGTATGACTTTGTGCTGCTGTAATTGTAAGGTGAGGACTGAGGATGCTTTTCATTGAGTTTTGGATGGACAGGTCCATGAATCATGATGAGTGTGTCGAGGGAGCGCCAGCTCTTTCACTTCACCTTGACCTACAGTATCAGATGGATGCTGCGACTCGTTGAATGAGTGTTTTCAGACTCTGACAGTTCGTACATTCTTTGACACTCTGACAACCTTCTTATCCGACGGTAGCTTGCACGCCACATTTGTTTTACACATCTGTCTGTCTCTCTCATGTTCTTTTTTTCCCCTGTATCCGCTGACCAAAGCAAGCGATCTCAATAACGAGCAAGCGATTATGCAAACACTACATTTATCAATTTCACAAGTTGTTACACAAACAATTATCAAAAGAAAAGATGATTAAATCAAGCAATTAGGTAATACTATGTGGTATTTAAAATATAGCTAATACATTTCCCTTTCGTGAAGTATCCATAAATTGAAGGCAAGTGCTTTTTGGGGGATATTTTGGGGGTAAAGTTGCTCAGGTAAATTGATGTTTTTCACATTATTTCAGAAAGTTCACTTGCTCTCCATCTCCCATTTGTATCAAAATGATCACATCCTGTCCTGACTCCTTATGGTTTTCTCTGTCTTTATTTTATATCTCTCTCTCTCTCTCTCTCTCTCTTTCCCTCTTTCCATCTCCGTGTCTCACTGTCATTCTCTTTTTCGTTCTTCCCCTTTTTCCATCTCTCTCTTTCTTTCCCTCTTTATACTCTCTCTCTCTCTCTCTCTCTCTCTCTCTCTCTCTCTCTCTCTCTCTCTCTACCCTTCTTCTCCTTTGCTCTAAATGGCTGTAGTGTTTGTGTTGGTCTGAAACAAAACCACTTGAGCACACTTTACTTATCGCTACGGTGCAATATCTCTTTGGAGATGGATCAGTCCAGAAGCGCCACCTGTTTTGTATCTCCAGGTACTTAGTGAATCAGCAGCACAGGGGTACAAATCCCAGCACAGCCTTTTATTGATCTTATCACACAAAAAGTTATTGCCTCGCTAATATTGTATTTCTCATTCTTAACATTATTACCTGAATATATTCCAAGTTATTTGCTAATTCGTAACAGGTGCCAGGAGTTTAGCCTTGTCTGATTGAGGGTTTCCAGACCACAGAGAATCCGGTTTCCTCACCGAGCTTTTTTTATCCTTCGAGGTACAAAGGAAATTTCCAGTGCTCCCCGGTCAGCTGCCTGTCGAATGAACAGTATACCACTTATGTTAGTGTGTGTGTGTGTGTGTTTGTCTGTGTGTGTGTGTGTGTGTGTGTGTGTGTGTGTGTGTGTGTTTGTCCTGTGCAAACGTAGCCAGCTCTGAGGGCCTTCCTGACACATCACAGTCACTTTAGAGGCCAGATAAAGCTTTATCTATGTGTGTGTGTGTGTGTGTGTGTGTGTGTGTGTGTGTGTGTGTGTGTGTGTGTGTGTGTATGTGTCTGACCATGCATGAGTTAGAGGCACATGGATAAAATAAATGTGCTCTGTTTAAAATATTCTGGGGCCAGGCTGTGCAGTCTGAGAAGAGAGCAGGCAGTAGCCTAGCACTAATGGAGCATAGTGCGAGACTTGCACATCGACCAAACCTGCCCAGGAACAGGCTTCCTTTCCCCCGCAGGCACTAAATAAACAACCCCAGTGCAGTCAAGCGCCATCAACCCTCTGCAACAGGAACCACACACCCTGGACCGAACAATGGACCACCCCTCCAGCAGCTGACGGCTATACCTAGACAGGCATACAACACGAGTGATTCATTTCGTAAAATAATGCGATGCTGTACGAAGGGATGTGTTTTTTTCTTTTGCTTTGTATTTCTTTGTGACGTCAATGGTTGCCGTTTGATTAATGCACATACCTGATGTATGCTGTTGTGCAGCCAGCCAGGAGTACTAAATACAAAACAAAGGCGTCTAGGCTTAAAGGGATACACTGATAACGGTATTGTGATTTTCTTTCAGAGCGCAGGTTTTAGTTTTTTTCTTCTTTTTTTTTTAAATAGACGGGGCCTTCGATGGAGAGGACAGACGGTGCTTACCCGCTGTAGTGTGCAGCTGTCCTCTCTGTCTGGGAAACGGCAGCCGTTCTTGTGGCGGTGAGGATGACCGCCGTCGCTCTGTACACAGCAGTGTGCGCGTGCATACCCAGTTCAAAGGCTGAGATGCACACCACATGCCAGACGCTGAAAGTAACCTCTATTCTTACCTGTTAGCTACACCGTTATGAAACGTACTAATGGGTCATAGTTTGTGAAGATCAAAGGGACACTGCTTCCACAGACCCAAATAGGTGTGTTATTTCCACCATTTCTTGGATTTGTGTGTGTGTGTGTGTGTGCGCGTGTGAGTGTGAGTGTGAGTGTGAGTGTGAGTGTGAGTGCGCGTCCTTATCTTGTGGCATTTCCCCCCTGGGCGATGGAGAGAAATAACCTGGGATAATGATGACGGTATTTTGTCAGTGGGTTCTGGAGCGCTGGCTACACTCACTGGACTTACTCCATCAGACCATCTGATCCCCAGGGCGAATTTAATTTCCAAAATAGATTTACCTGACAGCTCTGCGTGCCCCTTATTCCACTGAGTGACTGCCTGTCCATCTGTCCATCCTTTCCTACAAATGTGTGTGTGTGTGTGTGTGTGTGTGTGTGTGTGTGTGTGTGTGTGCGTGTGTATAGGTGTGTGTGTGTGTTTGTATCGTGCACATCCCATTCCTTGATAACGTACTGTCAATAACGGCAAATATTACAGATAGGGTTTCAAGCGTTGTTTTGAATGGCTAATGAAGAATTGGATACCGTCATCAAGACATTTGCTGCAGACGTTAGCGTAGAGGCTACACATTAGTGTCTGGAATCAACATCATTAGCAAACTATTGAACTTGAAGATGAAAATGATGATGGCAGCAACAAGTGCTAAATGATCACGCCAGAGGGAGTTGATCAGCAGAACTCGGAGGGATGAGAGAGACAGCTGCTCTTTTACCAGACTTTCGTTCCGAGGCTCAGCAAGATAAGTGCCTGTAACACAGGGGGCTTGTCTGCCGAAATCACTCCGTAATGGCAATACCAACAATGCTGTGCTTATTCGATCAGCATTATCAGCCATTCAGGAGATATCGTGGCTTGTTTTTGCTGGATGAGACAATGGGAAAGGGGGCTGAGATTGCTGGGGGAGAGGGGGTGGCGGTTGTACATGATGAGGCCATTGTGAACATGTTTTGTATCGTCAGAATAATTAATCATCATATGCAAGCCGATGCCCAAATGAAGCTTTGGCCAATAGGAAGTGGTGGGAACCTTCGCCTTAGCCAATGAGGGCAGTCTGCCGTATCATTGTGCACTTAAAAGGCAAATTGTCCCTGGAGAACATGAGGTATGTTTTCCCAAAATGTAAAGAAACAAAGAGATCTCGGAGTTGCCTGGCCCCTTTTACGATGTATTTATTTACTTTACATACATTATGTCCCTCTCCGATGGTTTAGTCGGAGCCCAGCTGTGGCGTGGGCTCCACACTGCTTGTGAATGGTCTCAGAGACATTCCATTCTTGTTCTCAGGCCCTGGTCCGGTCTCCCCACTGTGATCCCCTGGGCTGGGGCCTGTGCCACAAAAAGAGCCACGCTGGAATCAACTTCTTGACTGTTAGATCATCGGGCAGAGCAGTCTGTTTGCACACCATTTTTATTTGTATAAAAAACAACAACGAATGGAGTCATCCTGTGACAGCCATATATCTCACACCAACGTGACAGGTTGCTATGACAGCTTGCTATGACTAACGAGGTCAAGGGGATCCATGTCAGCTCCCATGGTCCTATTCAATAAATGTTTACTTTAAAATTTAAACTGCCTTTTAACGTTTTTAACCCGATGATGTGGCAGCTTACTGGTTAAGGAAGGAGAGGAGGGAGGAACTATGAAAAAGAGAGGGACACATTTATGTTTTGGGTGGGGGGGGGGGAGGATTTGGTGAAATCCCCGCAATTAAAAGTCATATGTAATAAATAAATACGTATAATGTGCCAGATAGAATAGAACTTAAACCTTTTATTTTGTTGTGCATCAAAGTGTGGCGTCAAGATGACCTTAAAGAGTTGAAAGTGGGGAAGTGATTGTGTTGTCATGCAAAATCTTTTTCTACCCATTGACAAATTGGTCTTGATTGTAAAAACAGACCATAGAGTCCAGATCCCTGCAGAGCCTAGTGTTCGTGTTTAGGCACACTGTTTTCATCTTACCCACTCCTCTGTCTTCTTTCTTTCTTTCTTTCTTTCTTTCTTTCTTTCTTTCTTTCTTTCTCTCTGTCTCTCTCTCTCTCTCTCTCTCTCTCTCTCTCTCTCTCTCTCTCTCTCTCTCTCTCTCTCTCTCTCTCTCTCTCTTAATTACATTACAGTTTTTTTAATGTTGTTTTTTGTGTCTCTGTACAAACACACGCATAATCTCATCCATTTGTAAATACAGGGGCGGGAGAGGGGGTAAACCCACAATGATGACTGCTAGTTTCTCAGAGTTACCAGTTTGTTAAAGGGCGGTTTGAACCAGTGTTTATTCACCCTCAGCTCCCTCGGGTCCTCGCGTTCCCTGCCCTGATTCACGCAATTACCGGACATTGAGACATTCTGTACTGGGTTGGTAAATAGCAGTCTGTTATTCAGGGTATTTAAAAAAAACACAAAACTTCATAATATAGTATACGTTTAGATATTTGGCAAACTATACCATGACTGACGCATCCATAACACCAAAGTTATCGGGTGATAAATATTAATTATGCTCTTTGTGAGATGACAAATGGAATAGCTTGCTTTCTGGACATCTCCTGTATGGGTTTTGCTGGTACCATGTCCCTGGCAGAAGGCCGGGGCCCGCAGCGCAATCTCAGACCTCGTTAATCTCTCCTCAGTCTGATAAAGCCGAGGCCCTAGGATTAATTGGAGAAGGCATAATTGTCATTCAGTCAATTGACTCACTAGCCTGCTGAAGTTGACTGGTGATTTACTATAACTGGCCACTACCAAGAGAAAACGGGACTAAATTGCTCCCATACGGTTTAGTTTGTTGACTTGTTCAGATACAAACACTGCTAGAGGAAGCACCAGTGACCAATATTTTCCTTCAGCAATTTATTGATAGCATGCAGACACAAATAGTTCTGATTTCTTCAGAAATAGTTCTGAGTCTCTTGCCATTAATTGTCATAACCTTCCCTTATAATAATAATAATAAAAACTTTAATTTAAGAGCACCCTTCGACAAACCCAAGGACACTTGACAAATACAGGGAAGCAGCAAGATATCATTGAGCGAAAAATAAAATATTGAAACAAAAAGGCAAACTGTCATAAATCAGCAGCTACTGAATCTATTCATCAGCATCGCCCTCAGAATCAGGATCACAACGCAGCCAACCTAGGGGATGATAGCTTTCCAGGCAGCACTATAACCACTGTGACAGAGGTTTTTCTCATTTTGGACCCTGTTTTTCTCTTCAGTAAGCCATATATCGGCGGTTACAGTGGTCGTACACCGGCGAACTAAAGGCTTCTTCTCATCCGACCTCTTGGATGTACGTGGGTTTAAAAGTCAGCCATCCCCTGCCAACTCCAGCTAAGCAGAAATATATAAACTACAAGAAAAAACACGATGTCCCTTATTTGAATTTACGGTGCACTCTAGATGTTTACATGCTGCTCAGCTCAAAGTTGAGTGTGTGCTGATTCTAACTTCATGCTGAATTATTTATTTTATCATTTTCAGTCCATACTAAGGAATTAAGGTCAACCAGGGTGGACCACCTACTGAGTGCCTTGTCATAGCGTGGTAACTTGGCAAAGTTTTCTCCACAAAGGCCTCCGCTGCCAGCCTGAGCTGAACTATTAATCTCGGTCCCGCACCATTGTAACAGAGGTCAACTCCAGATGTCAACAGTTATTATAACACTTCAGTTTTTGCTTGGTGGTGAATGCAAGTCACCTACCTTTCCAGGTTCGGTCTTAACAGACACCTGCAGTACCTGCAGCTATTCAAAGTGATGAATTAGCACATTATTTAGTGTGCAGTTTGTAGATGTGTGTCAGGTTTTGCTGAGGGTAACATGTATTTAGCTGTCCTTTAGATCAAACATTCTGGGTGTAGGATATATTTAGTGCTGCAGATGTGGCCTAAGACATGTTGAGGTCCAACAAAGACATATGCGAGCATTCAGGATGTCAAATATACTCACAATCGTCTGTTGTTATTGAACTTTTCTAAAGTTCAAGGAAAACAAAGGAAAAATAATGAAAACCTACAATCCAAAAAAGGCATCAAAGTTAATACTAGCCTCAAGCAAAAAAGCAATATTACCCATTTATACTAAATGTAAAAAAAGCAAAGTACAAATAGTTCCAGATCATGAATGAAAGTATCTGGCAGTCATACTATATCATCCCAAAATCATCCCAAAAGATAGACCTCATTGGTTTGCTATTTTGCTTTAAAATATTTATCTTGGTGGAAGGGAGTCTCTGGAATAAATTTTCATCTAATTTAAACCTGGTTAATGATTTCTGGCCATGCACGCACCTGAAATACAGTTTGTGCATTATTTCATTTGATTGAAGATGGATGGCTAGCTCATTGACATGATTAAGATTAAATGACTTATCAAATTATTTTCTCTGCATTTTAGAAAAATTAAAAGCATGGAAATAATCAGTCACCCCCCCCCCCCCAAAAAAAAAGACTGTTGTCTGAATCTTCATCCGCTCCATATTGAAATGGAAAGTCCTTCTTTATGTATAAAGATGACTAATGCTCCATGCTAGTCTCTTGAGAGAAATCAGAAGGCTCGTACTCCTGCATCTTGTTATTTCAACCTGGAGCTTTATTCTTTCTGCCAGTATCTTTGTTATATTTTTTTGCCTGTGGTAGGAAATAGTATGGCTGATGTGGAACACAGCAACCACTTATAATAGCTTATTGATTTCACGCTGGCCGTCTCATTTTACACTGGCTGATCATTTGTCTCTCATGTTTGTCACGGTTTTGGCCTAAAAGCAGGCATGGAGTAGAAGCACAAATGGATTGGGCTGGTCCCTGGAGAGCCTTGTCTGCACGTACGGCTGGCGGTACTCATTCAAGGTGTTCTTTATAAAGCTGGGAACACCCGCCTGTGACACTTTTAGGACTCAACCAATCACGATGAGGGATTTTCAGGCCCTATATCTTTACCTTCCCTTAGAACCAAGTACCTGAGACACTAATGAACCTTAACAGAGAACTGACTGTTTAAAGGCTTGAAATAACCCCACAGCCAAAGCTACTGGAACACGACTACCTCTCTGTAGACTAGGGACAGTAACTATGGCTACAATGACCATGATTTCTGTCCAATCACAAACTAAGTGCATTTACCTCATTGTTAACATCCCTTTTTACACTGTAGGTTTCTCAGTTACTGTGAAAGCACGGACAACCACTAAATCAAATGTCCAAGTTTTAAGATTTTCAGCATAATTTGTCTCTGCCTAGAATATTTGTTGGATAGTCAAAACTCAAAACAACTTTACCCTGTATATCATTGGAGCAATAATTGAATAATAGTCACTTGAAAGTAGGTGGTATAGGCGGTTCCTGCATCAGAAAGTCATTTGGAGTGGACAATCCAAACTGTTTACTTAAACTGGTGTCCCAAACCACTGACAACACCAACCCAACATAACCATGACCCCCCCCCCCCCCCCACCCCCCAAAAAACAGGCTTGTGAGACATGTAAGACATTAAGCCATTCATCCGGTGGATAGACATGTCAATCTGTCATGCCCATGTTCCTGCTGCTTTGTGGCAAGCCCCTAGGGGAGACGCATAGCAGACCAGCGGTCTCCACTATCCACTCATTAGTGTGGTATTACGGCTCACTGTGGTCGGTGGACATTTGATGAATGCCCTCTGTTGTGCCAAAGGATGCGGTAGAAGCATGAGGGGGATAGGGGGTTAGGGGGTTGGGGAGGGGTGGCTATGTCAGTCACACAGGGGAACGGGCTACTTATTCTGGTCTATATGATGAGTAGAGTGGAACTTGCCGTTGAAAATTGAAAAATAAATCCATTTGAGCCTAAAGCCACACGTGGTGTTGTACGCCTTGATCTGTGGTAAAGTTAGACATACATCTTACAGATATGTTTTATGCTTTGTATTGACAAATAAGCAACAATGTACCATGTCTTGACCCCAAAAACATGTTAGAGCTTGCTGTACATTTGACCCAGATTCTAAAGTTGCTATGTTGTTTAGGTCATGTTTTTCCTTCACATAAATAAGCTTGCAAATACCTTTTACAGTATTCCCGATCCCTAAAACTTCAAAGGTTTATGAATAAACAGAAAATGGTATGCTGTTCAGACCTTTCAGACACTGAATTAATTTCCTTTATGCAGGATATTAATCTGTTTAGACTGCTGATAAAATGTAAAATGAATTAGTCACAAAAAAAATAAAATTTTTAAATGTCTGATGAAAGTGTCAAAAGGGCAGAGAGATAACAGGATTTATCCCTTCTCATTCGACAGTCATGACTCCCCATCTTACCATTAAACATAAACTCAACAGTCAGGTGCTCGCCCTTATTCACCCGGCTCATACATCTCCTCCTCTTTTCCGCTTTTTTTTAGAGTGGTATCTCCAAACCTGGACATTTTCTGACAAAATTAATGGTGCAAGATTTAACTCTCTTGATTCTGGTGCAGAGTAGAAAGCTTGCCTTATCTGTATTGGTGATTGCAACCCTTACAAAACCTAAAATAGAGCTTTGTTATTGGAGCCAAAACTGATACTGATCTGGCTATGCAAGGCAGGCAGCTGTGACTGTGTGGAGTGGAATTGGACTGACCTGATCGGACCTGCTGAGGGGGCCCAACATCTGAGACCAGAAAGGACCAAGTTTAGTTCTGAAGGTAGGCCGCAGCCTTACAAGGCACCTATCTACTGCATGAAATTTAGATTTTATATCTATGGAAGTGCCACATAATATTTTATGTTTTCAATGTCAACCAATATTAATTGTGACATGATTACGATTAATCAACTCATACATATTTTTTTTTATAATGTAGCAGTTTTTTTTCTTTATAGTGTAGTCTTAAATTAACGTGGCATGCATTTGTAAGATAAGAAATATGTAGATTGCTTCGTAAGAGACAAAAATGGTTGTAAGCTTTAAACCAATGTGTTGACACACCCTTCTTTTAAGGAAGGAACTTCATTCCAGGGGAAGTTTCCATTCATTCCCTTCAACTCCTGCTTCTCTCTTCCTGCCTGTCATGACTTCTGTTGATTCGTGGGGGCTGGGTTGGCTGAAAAAGAACGTTTCCGGCTTTCTGAAGATTAACCTTGTCCCAAGTTTTACTTTCATGTGTTGATATTTAATATGTATGTTTACACCAAGAGAGTGTGTCAGAACTTGATCTTCTGTACGTAGGTCCAATAGTTTTCTTATTTAGGAAATGGAGTCTGCCAGATATGTAAAAAATTTATTCAAAATCTGTGAAAATATGCACAACATTCTGTGCTATGATAATTGTAAAAACTCGAAATGTTGTATGAGAGAGCACATCAATTATTCCATTCGCAGATATAACAGTTATCTAGCACTTGAATGAAATGAACGTCTCTTCTTTATTTCTGGCTAAAGTGAAGATAGAGTGACAGATTGTTTCCGGTAAGGTGTTCTTTATGTCACCATATCTGCACCATCACCTACTCCAGGTCAATACAGCTGCTGAGCTGAGACTGCATTGTGCGAGGCTGACAGCATCCCTGGGGGGGGAGGGGGTTTCCTACCCAGCACCGCAAAGAGCACGTTCTGCAAGCAAACACACATAAACGTGCAACATGTTTTCTATGTAGGTGGAGAGGATAGCAAAACAGGGCCCGTTCTAAAAATGCTTTGTCAGACGGGGCGGAATAGCTGACATTTGGTGGCCAACGTAATTACAGTGACATCTTTTTTTAATATTTTTTTTGGGAACAATTTGCCATGGTTAAACACATTCATTATTTCACACTGACAATTATAGGTACCGTACCAGCGTGAGGGGCTGGAGCTTGAAAGACAGAATCTCCTCTCTCCCACATCAACTTAGCTGGGCACATGGTAAACTGCCGCATGGTCCTTGGCAAAATGTGATGACTCGATTAAATAATAAAAGAGGAGAAAGAAACCAACTATTTGCTACAGGAACAACACACATTATCAGGCATCCTGTGCCTACACAGCATACTTATCTCTGAGATTACATGTACGCAGAAGGGCTGTAATGCCACAATTAATTTACAAAACATTTAGGATTGTTAGGTATTTTCTTGCATATATTACATATTATATGTCCCCATAATAATCATAACTTCTATATATTTCTCTATATCTTTATAGAAATATTACTAAAATAGATTGAAAGCTGGCAGTGATGCCATAACCTTTCTGCTGCTCCTGGTGGAGGCCAGCGCACTACTGCCTCATCTGTGTCCTATGGTGGCTTTTGCTCTTGTAGGTTAGATAACACAAAAAGTGCGTACAAAACTGTAATGTGCTTGCCCAGTCTACTTTATTTTCTTTAGCAGCTATCAGTTATCAGGGGACTTGTATTATTTTCTTTCTTTTAGGTTATGACTTTGTATCAAAGGCAGGTTTATTTATTTATTTATTTTGCGCTCCTGCATATCAAAACATTAAATTGTTTTTAGATTTCTCCAGTATTCTCTGGTGTCATTTCTTTGGAATTGGCACAAGGAGAGATAGACAGAGAGATGATGGCTGGCTGAGTGGATAGAAGAATGTGATGGATGGATTAGTGGAGAGAGGAATGAAATGGTGTTCACTGCCGATATCAGAAGGCAGAACAGAGCAATTAAACAGTATGTTCTGGGATATAACGCAGCAGTGAAATCTGCAATCAATTTTCTGCTCTGTTGCTTTCCTTTTCCCCTCTCTTTGTTCTGAAACGTGTTCACAACTTTAACAGACACAAGACTTACAATGTGTGAACACTTAACTGCTGTTATTGTACTGCACCGAAGGTTATGCAAACTATCAAATTTCAGACCAAATGTCAAAACACATAAGCTATGGTCATGTGCACTTGATATGGAACCTGGTTGTTCGTAGGTCAATCTCAATCATGTCACAACAGCATTTACAAAGTGATCTCTGTTACCCTTTCAAGTTTCATATATTCACAAAAGCTGACAAAGTATGGTTTAGAATTTTCCATAAAAGACAAGACAAGAGTTTGGACTGAGCCTATGGAAATCATTTAGATCCCAATAAATTGCTCGGATATTAAGGAGCACATTGTGCAGACTAGAAACCTTTAAGAAACTTTCTGGTTGAGCGGTTGGTCAGGTATTTACAGATTGCACTAGTCGTACAGCCAGGATGAAAACCAGATGTGTCTTGCAACTGTTGGAAAGATAGTGGGAAGTTTATCCACCAATGTTGTTACACCATGTCCACACTCTTATACCATTAGCTTACTTTTAATAATTTAACATGAAAATTTATGCCGATAGATTTATGCCAAAGCAGACCCAATAAGCAAGCCCAACCTATGAGAGTGTTAGGTTTTCTTTAGGAAAATAAATGTTTTGTCTTTCAGGGATAGGGAGGGCCGGTCCGCAGCAGCCTCTTTGGCAAAATAAAAACTAATCTCCACGGATTATGCACACCTCACTGTTTTCAACAAGAATCTTTAACATCTTGTTGAAAACTTGGGTAGTGGCTGGATTTAATTTGATGGTTTATGTTAGTGTGGAAACATTGCTTTAGTGTGAGGTTTCATTGTCTAATTGTTTTGGTGGGTAACATGACGCTTCATACCCTAACAAAAGTAAACCTAACAAATTATTCTCTGGGGTCCGAGTTTGTCCAGGTTGTTTGTATTTAGATCAGCATCCTCAGCACATTGAGATCATTCCTTTTGCTACACTGTGGTGATTAGAATATATTTGATATTTACTAAAATGATGTTCATTTGATTACCAAACAAGAGATTCAAAGCGATTAAGGTGTTGTTTATGCACCTGTGAAATGGATTCCCAATTATTTTTAACTAAGAAAGGGAATTTTAGCTAAACGTTGTCTGCTACCAGAAATAGGCAGAAGCCCAGATAGATTTTTGGGCTTGAAATTTTACCGGAAAGGACAGCTCAAGATCCTTTTCTCAAGTCAATCCCTACATCTTTTATAATTAACTTTACTAGGAAGATTTCTGGTAGCTTTGTGGGTGACTTGAATGAGTTTTTACCTCAAATGCACTGCGCCTTTCGCCCAGAAAATTGTTTTTTGTTATACTGTAGATGACTTTATCAAAAGCAATGTTCAAATGGAAGGATCTCCCTGACTGTGTGGCAAATAGATCATGGTCCTACCCTGTCTATGTCGGTATTAAGCCTTGTAAATTATACTTTACTGTATGTTGTAAAAGCTTTTGTTTAATATATACTGTATATTTACATTTAAAATGTTTGCATTCACAACCCTACCATATAACCATTTGTATTCTATGACTAATTATATTAAGAAACATAAGTTGTGTGGTGTGGGAAGAACTTAGAAATTAGATCAAATTATGTCCACCAGTTAATCATACATACAACACAAGTATGATTATATCTTGTTTGAAAGTATTTATCCAGTGCATATATTTTGGGTTCATTAGTGGCCATATGTACATATATATTATACTATATTTGAGAAAGAAAGCACAGAGAACAAAGTCCTTAGATAACTTCTCAAGATCTTAGGATAAAGACAAATAGTTATTCTGTGGTAAACAGTGACCCCATGAGGACAAACATGTAAGGATATAAGTCTCATATTTAGAATAGAACAGTTTATTTATCTTCTGTAACAATTGTAAATTAAAACATAACAAAACACTGTATTTCAGTCACTCTACAGTCCCTCTAGAGTAGACTCCAAAGTCACTGTTTACCTGCATGACCATGACTTGCATGACCTGAATGACCAGTAAATACTGTAAACAATTCATTACTGCCAGTAAATATTTGTCAGGATTGACCTTGGTGTTAAATCTACCTATTTACATTATTTAGATAGCTATGGGTGGATGACTGACTGACTGACTGAATGAATGAATGAATGACTGACTGAATGAATGAATGAATGAATGAATGAATGAATGAATTGGTAACTGTACCATCTCTCAAGTCTGACTTAATGAACGACCATTGGACTACACTATAACTCATGTCGAAGAGCTCGTGAATATATTTTTTTATATATTGTATGTAAAGTCGGAGCAACTTCTATGTAATTTCTTCAATGCGCGAACAGGAAAAGGGAGGTAGTCCACCACCGAACAAGTCAACCAGTCGACAGACCATTAGCAAAATTCATCTAGCATTAAGCTACTACGGATCATAGCTAGTTGCTGGCCAGCCAAGCAGCAACGTTATGTCGAAAAGAAATAACACATTACACATCGTATGATGAGGTCTAGTTGTAGTAGCCAAATGCCACCCTGCCGAAGAAATGATTGGAGATGAGTCATAGACTGCTGGAAACGGTAGGGTCAGTCCGGCTGCCAGTTATCACAGCAGCCATCTGACAGCTGTCATTTAGAGCTAGCTAATATTAGCATTGGCTAGCTAGCTGGCTAAGCTATCAATTTGCTCTAGTGTTGCGGACTGGTTTTGAGTCGCGTGTCGGAGGCAGTGACTTCCGCATGTACATTACCTAGAAGCCATTGACCGGCTTCCTTTTCTTTCTAATAACATGACTAACGCCGATAGAAAATTATTGGGTTATATTTTGATTTAGCAGCTGGCTAGCATTTGGGCTTTGCTTGTAGCAAGCTTAACCAGCTAGCTGTCTTTTGCTAAATTAACGTTACTTATTCAATTAGCTTCAGCTTTTGAAGGAACGATCTGGCTAGTTAGCTGATAGCGACCGAAACCGCAACAGGGTCTAGTATTATTTGGTCATACTGAAGCTGGGTCAGTTTTGGAATTCACGGATCTTTGGGGAACATCAAAATGAAGAAATTCTTCGATTCACGTCGGGAACTGGTGAGCTCTGGGCCTGGATCTGGAGCTGGTGGAGGTGGAGGAGGCAGTGGTTCCAGTGGCGGTGGCAGTTTCATTGGACGGGTCTTCACCATTGGGCGATATCAAGTGACCGTTGAGGAAACCATTGCTGAAGGTAAAGTTATTATAGTTGGAAGTAATAATGCACAATAAAGGACTATCCGCGTTGCTTTAATTAAGCAAAAAAATATATCAAGTTACTAGATCAAAGTAAAGGATAATGCATAGGCCTCTTCTTGAGTGAACTGTGACCCAAAATTACCTAAGTTAGCTAAAATACACTATGAGTGTGTTCATGATGTCATGTTATTACTTTGCCTTTTGAGAAATCCTAGAGGCAATCTTAAAGAAAAACTTCACCAGCAACTGTTTTAGGAGATCTAAGCTAGCTGCTCAGACTACAACAGCTGCACACTTTTTCAGGCAGCTGTAGACAAGCTGTCTGTTAGCTCTTAAGGGCAAGTCAGTCTCATCTTCTAAGGCATTCGAACACCACTGGACTGAGCAACAATTTAGGATCGCTTGAAGAGCATATTTAGAAGGGTGTGGATTAGGGTGTGTCAGAAAGCTTGTTCCAACGTTATGCCAGCTCACTGACTCTATCCTTTTCACTTGGCATCTCATTGACACTGAATACCTTAAAGGCTGGGAGGAAAGAGTTGTGGTGTGTTGGTAAGGCTGGCATTTTAGTGCATTTCAAGTTCCTTTGAAGTAAGCTTGTTTGTTTACAGGGAGTGTCTTTAATGCCGATTACGTAGTTGTTGTCAGGTTCAAAGGTCCTCGTGTAGGGAAGGGAGGTTTCTATGATAACCTGGAATTTTGGAGACATGGTCTTAACATTTTTTGTTCTACCGGGTTCTTGTCACACTCTCACACCCTCGATGACAGGTGTCTGTAAAATGTTTCAGGCTCTACTGCGACTTGCCTCTTTCCATATATCATTGTATTTATACATGACAATTCACTCATATTCTTTATCAGTTGCAGCTGAGGCCACTCACTTTTACGGCAGTCATAACGATTAGTGTGCCATGCTGGTGCCAGCTGAGAGGGCCTGTTGCTGAATAATAAATGGACAGAGAGTGATTAATTTATCAGAGCCATGGATGAGGGACCATCTGTTGGCTGCCCAACCCCAGGCCTGTGTGTTTGATTGGGGCAGCAACGTCTATCCTTAACATCGTACTGTACAAAAGTGAGAGTTTTTATTTATTTTTTTTGAGCTTACAAACACACACTCTATTACACACACTAACACAAACACTGAGACATGCCCTCGGTAAAAGGACATATGGATTTAAGACTGTTTGTTGTTGATGATTTGGCACTAAATAAGTAACTCCAGGTAGAACTGCATCAAAGTCGAGGCCAGTAGCTTGTTTGTTGGATAAAATGTCAATAGGAAGGTGAGTGTTGCCGATTTTGGCGGAAATTGTTTCCCTTAAAACTGCCCTAACCTTATATCTGGGACAATTCTCTTAGATCAAGCTATAATACAGACTAGGTTACATGTATTTTTATTGTTACATGGATCATGACTTACTGGCTCTTTTGGCTGTCGGTTGGTTGTTTTGCTTATTTCCACAATATTATTTCAGGTGGCAAGTGGCAACCTCTTGTTTCTGGCTGGGAGAAACGTGAGTTTGACTACTTTGCGATGATGTACATTCTAATGGATGTCAAAGTCTCTTTTTGTTGTTAAGAATCTTGCTGCCGTCATGCATTAGTGTCCTTCACTAGGTGAAGCCTCTAGGCCGAACCTTTAGTGTTTTTTAATTACGCTGGCTTCTTGTCGCAACGTCAGCACAGTGGCTAGTTGTTCTCCTTTTGGTGGTGCGGTGAAGTTGCTGCTTGCAACATTAGACCTTAGCTTCTATGGTTGTTATTGTGGGAGTGGATACCTCCCTGAAGCTATGACACGATATCCTTTGCATAGCCACTGAACACGATAGCCTATTTGTTGCCAAATTAAGACCTTTTTATAAAAACCCTTTCAGTCCCTTTAAGAGCTAGGCCTGCACGTGGACACTGGAGGGTTTGGCGATGGTGCGTGAGACTGTGGCGGTGCTAGCTTAATCTCTCTCAGTGTTCTGTCTTACAAAGCAGCATGGTAAACACCTAACCGTGTGTTTTAACCATGGGCCACACGTGTATTTATGGCGGGCCTATGCTGTTATGTAAGGACCACGGCTGATGACACACAGTGACACAGAGTTGACCGTACTTCTTATCATAACGGCCCGAGGAACACGATGCGTCCTGCCTCCTCTGTCTGCGCGTGTTTGTTGGAGTGAAGCGCGTGCCGGGGGTTTTATCCTCTGGCCCGTCATCCGCGTGGAGGAGGGTGTGGGGGGAAGGGGCTATTTGTGGCTCCGCTCGCTGTGGCGTTTGCTCCGGGGGGGGGGGGGGGGCGCGGATGCCGCTTAAGGAGACGGCTAATCCGTTTAGTTTTCACTTTTCACGCAGCCACCCGATTAAGCGGGCGCGAGACAGCCCAGGCAGGCGCGGGCCTCGTGTCAGCTGCTTCGGAGAGGACCACACACACACACACACACACACACACACACACACACACACACACACAAACACACAGGGCCGTGTGCATTCATCCTTAGAGTGGGCTACTTAAACCCTAAGGTCAGACAATATGAATTGAGCATGATCTTGACTGCTGTGCATGTTCAGTGTTTTATCAAAAAGATTTTATCAATCTTTCGGGCATTGGATTGTCCTTGAGTTTAGTTCTATGGGGGGCTGTGTCCATTTAGTCTCGAATCCTACACCTACTGCTCTCAGCTGCTGCCCAGCTTCCAGACTGTGTGCAGTTTTGGGCATGGGTGAAAAAACTGATCAAAAATCACCAGCAGACAGGTCACGTGGAGCTGTCCTTGGCAAAGTGCTGATGCTGTCTGGATGACTCAGCCCAGTCACGGGCACACAGCAGGTGTCAGGCGTGGAGCAAGGCCTCGGGGCTACCCAGAGGGCTCTCTGAGACTCAAGAAGAAGCCCGTGAGTCTCGACAAACAGACTCCTGGCACAGCAAGCGACTGATGGACTGAAGGGCTGGAGTAGTTACCAGTAGGCCTGTTTATTGTGCGTGCGTGCGTGCGTGCGTGCGTGTGTGTGTGTGTGTGTGTGTGTGTGTGTGTGTGTGTGTGTCTGTGTGCGTGCGTGCGTGTGCAGAGAGAAGTAAGTAAGTTGAAGTCAATCCTTTAAGATTAGGGAAAGTTGTTCCTGGCCGAAGTGACAGACTTCTCTCTCTCTCTCTGTCTCTCTCTCTCTATCTCTCTCTCCTCTCTCCTCTCTGTGCCTCAGTTTAATTCTAGACCTCAGCCAATACTCAGAGTTCATTTAAAACACAAGCAGTAGCAGACATCTCTCTGTCCGGTAGCTCTAAAGGTATTCAAACTCAGTGTTTGAACAGTGAAAAGGGAGGGAGATGGAGGGCTTGTGTTTTTGTTGCTGGGCCCGCCCTGTTAACCACCACGTGACCAGTGATTTTGATGGATGGACTTGCCCCCCCCCCCCCCCCCCGCTCCCAACCCATCATGGTGTCTCCTTCCGCCTGTTCTTCCAGCATTCACAATCCGTCTTCCCTGTCGGCACACCTGCTGACTCGAATGTCTTTGCAGTGCTATTTTCCGCTCTCCCAATCAGAGCCCACCCCCCCCCCCCCCCAAAAAAAACAGCTTTCCTCTGCACTCACTCATTCCACAACATTCCTTTCCTTCCCTACTCCCTACTCCTTCCTAGTCCCTCCTTCCTCGCCCAGCTGGAGTTTGGTCGGACGTTCATTTGCTCGTCCTTAGTTGTCGTGTGTGTGTGTGTGTGTGTGTGTGTGTGTGTGTGTGTGTGTGTGTGTGTGTGTGTGTGTGTGTGTGTGTGTGTGTGTGTGTGTGTGTGTGTGTGTGTGTGTGTGTGTGTGTGTGTGTGTGTGTGTGTGTGTACGGTGAGATAACAGATGTACTTGAGGAGCGCTGCTCAGGGCCAAAGGATGGGTGGTGTGTTTGTTGAGTGTTTATGAGCAGCATACTATGGTCTGTATCAGCTTGTCTTAACAGGATGATTCACAAATGAAACGAGTGTGTCAGCGATCTCATCAGTGATACTGGATTACCAGCACTTAGAGTATTGACAGTTAAACCAAATATTATATGTTATATACTATTACATGTTCTTATTTTTGTTGGTTTTGAAACTAATGGCTTCTCCTCCTGTGTCTCTCCAGGAGGTTTTGCCATCGTGTTCCTGGTACGAACGCACCAGGGTGTGCGCTGCGCTCTCAAGAGGATGTACGTCAACAACGAGCACGACCTCCAGATCTGCAACCTGGAGATCCAGATCATGGTGAGGACCGAAGCTCTGGAGCCTGTCCACCTGGTTACACACAGAGAAGGGACAGGGACTGTGATGACTCTGGTTATGTCATGGTTGATGGGTAGAACCACCATCATCATCATCACCATCATCATCATCATCATCGTCATCATAACGATCGTCATCATTGTGCACAATCAACAGGAGTACCATACTGTTTTTAACTACAATGATTTGATTCTAGGCTGTGTTTGTGTACAGTACATGTCGGCCTGTATGAAAGAACATTCTGAATGTGACTCTTTAAGAGCGGCTATCTGCATTGCTGCTACCGGCATATATATATATAAAAACACAGTTAAGGTTAACATGAATGACAGTATCAGGGAAACGTTAGGCCGGCAATAAGAGCAGGCAGTCAACACACAAGGGGAAGGAGGGGGATGAGGGATGAAGCACTGGGCCTGATTCTGACTCAACCAGTCCAAGCACAGACTTCACAGCCTGCTGCTGAATACTGTTGAGCTGGCACTCTGGCAACGGAACTCACCCCCCACCTCCACCACCAACCTCACCCCCTGCTGCCCAAACATGCTACTCCACCCCATCCGTTTCCTATCAAGAGAGGCCCCCGCTGGAAGACGAAGGCGGCCCGTTTTCAGCAGTCCCCCACCCAGGGGGTGGAGAGGAGGTGGGGAGGGGGGCTGGTTATGACGGGGTGGCTGTCATTATTACTTCCAGGCCTCCTGGCACCGACTCGTAAACCCTCGCCGATTTATGCTCCGATTAAAAGCGCTCTCTCACTCTCACGCGAATGCACACACACACACACACACACACACACACACACACACACACATAAAATGCACGCGCTTTATTTATAGCGCTACATAAAATAAAATGGCACACCCCCTATAGCAACACATTCCCCCTGCAATCAGCTAGTCCCACTAGCCGCAGTCCGCTGAGGTTTGCTGGAGAGGAAAATAATAATGTAATGTCTACCGGCCTTAACGTCTCACTCTGTGCGTCTTTTCTTGCCGTCCACACAGCATGACCTGGTGGGCCACAAGAACATAGTGGGCTTCCTAGACTCCAGTATAACAGCGGTAGGAGCCGGAGACGTTTGGGAAGTCTTCATCCTCATGGACTACTGCAGGGGTAACTATGCCCGCTCTTCCAGCCCGCTCAGTTGACGTTTTTTTCCCCTACTTTCGTGCTGTTGTTGTCGTGGATGGATAGGACGATGAGATTAGCATGATCACGTACCACATGTTTCGGTCACCCACCAATAGTCGTTTCCGTCAGCCTGGCATACCTCCAACTACTACTTTGGGGTTAACAACCAGGCCCAGCTCAGTACCACTCGGCTTGATACCATGGTGCCAATACTGACCATGCGTATTGTTTAGCCCAGTTTGGCATTGTAAAAAACTGTGTTTCATTCTGCCACGTAACGGTAAGTCGGTTTAAGCTGAGGCTCTGTCCGTTGACCTTTGCCCTTTGCCGTTGGGGTGGCTGCGCAGGGGGCCAGGTGGTGAACCTGATGAACCAGCGGCTGCAGACGGGCTTCACGGAGGCCGAGGTGCTGCAGATCTTCTGTGACACCTGCGAGGCCCTGGCCCGCCTCCACCAGTGCAAGACGCCAATCATCCACCGGGATCTCAAGGCAGGCGGAGTAGACTTCCTATAGTGGATGCATATGTTGGTGAAATGTAATATTAAAGCAGTGTGTGTGCATACACGTATAGAAGGCTGCTTTTACACACACACACACACACTCTCACAAACACGCACACACTAGCATACGCAAACAAACAACTTTCCTTGATTCGATTTATTCAAAACACCCATTTCTGTTGATTTTAGTTCAATCACGACAGTGTGAACTTTGCTGGTGTAACGTGTTTAAGACGTGTCCTGTGGTCTTCTCCTTCCATCTCCGCGGGCGGGGGGGCGTGTAGGTGGAGAACATCCTGCTCCACGACCGGGGCCACTACGTGCTGTGTGACTTTGGCAGCGCCACCAACCGCTTCCAGAACCCCCAGGCAGAGGGGGTGCCCCTGGTGGAGGAGGAAATCAAGAAGTAAGTGCTGCCTGTCCTCAGGAGTCTCTTTATTTCCTTTTCTCCAGACTGATATTGCGAGGGCTCGCCACCTCCGGTCGTTCACGAACTAAAGCGTTTTGCTTGGAAATTGAGCGAGAAGCCCTTGATCTGAGGGGTCACTCTGAGTGTGTAGTGCAGCCAATCTAATTTTACAATGACTCCGAAAGTAGAGTATTGACTTGAAATTGAATGAACCGGCTCTAAAAGCCTCCTGGTGTGTTTTGTTTTTGTCTTCCACAGGTACACTACTCTGTCGTACCGCGCCCCAGAGATGGTGAACCTCTACGGGGGGAAGGTCATCACTACAAAGGCAGATGTCTGGGTGAGCCGCCCCCCCCCCCCTCTCTCTCTCTCTCGTGTTTTCTCTCTCTCTTTCTGGTCTCTCTCTCTCCTCACTCGGTTTGATCCGTACAGTCGTCTCTGAAGTCGTTACGTTTCATTTCCATCGATTCATTGAGGATAGTTGTCGTGATGAAATGTACTAATCGTCTTGATCTCTCTGTAACATCCTGACAAATCCATCAGCACTTTTCTCCGGGTCATATTTAAAGTGTACCGATGTCCGGTCCAATACGCGCCTCTCTCTGCTTTTCAGGCCATGGGCTGCCTGCTGTATAAGCTGTGCTACTTCACCCTGCCCTTCGGGGAGAGCCAAGTGGCGATCTGTGACGGCAGCTTCACCATCCCGGATAACTCCCGCTACTCCCACGACATGCACTGCCTCATCAGTGAGTAACCCTCCCCGCGTCGTCTGCTCTGCACTCACTGAGCCTCTGTGTGTGTTTATTTTTTTGTGTGTGTGTGTGTGTGTCGTGTGTGCGTGCATGTATTTGTCTGTGTCTGTGAGAGAGAAAGAGAGTGAGAGCGGGAAGAGCGCAACTAGATAGAAATAAACTAGATAGATTTTGAAGAAAGGGATACACAAAGAGCAGCATTTACTAACTTTATATGTCTGTCTGTCTGTGTCTTTCTGCCTGAGAGGGAAAGAGGGAGTGAGACGATGGAAAAGGGGAGGTGTGAGTGTGAAGAGCAGTGTTTGTAAACTCTCTGTGTCTGTGTTGCGTTCCCAGGATACATGCTGGAGCCCGACCCTGACATGAGGCCGGATATTTACCAGGTGTCCTACTTTGCCTTCAAGCTGGCCCGACGAGAGTGTCCCGTCCAAAACGCGCATGTGAGTGGGCGCCAGCTTCACGCCGGCACTCTCAGGACGCGCAACCGATACGTTCAGTTTCTCATAGATTCTGTAGATGAAGGTCGTTCAGATGGGAGCGACCAGTCAGTCTCTCATTACATTCAATCTGATCCTCTTCTTCACTGACGTAACATGACAGAGGAATCTGAAACTGGGCTTTTTTAGGCTTTTGACGGTTGGCTTTCTTTCTTCGACCCCCCACCCCACCCCCACCCCCACACCAGTCTAATGTATTATCAGAGTGGTGTCAGCACTTTGTCCTGTGACTCAGCACTGTTCTCCCCTACATCCACAAAGCAGCATTAAAGAGAATATCTAGGGGTCTGTCTGTGGATCAATAGACGATCAGGGACCTTTAGCCCGCAGTGTCACAAAGGAGCTAGTATTCCTGCAATGTGCTCTTATAGTGTCCTCAGGCATAGGGACAGGGGCCAAAAACTCTTTGCCTTGAAATTAATTTAGCAAATGATCTCACTTTCTTAGAATTCCCCTATTCTGGCTAAACTCCCTGAGCCAGTCAGAGCCAGCGAAGCTGTGGCGAAAAAATCCACTTTAGCCAAAGCCAGGTAAGAAACAACTTATTGTAATTTTGTAGAGAACAGCAATTTGAATTCATTTTTATTCATGATGTTGTGCTGACTTGACATTTTGTCCTATTAGTTTGCGTGTGGGAAACCGAATGTAATCCTACGACGTCTGGCTTGGCTAACTCAATAAACGCCCTGACGCCGACCCTTACCGTGACCTCTGACCTTTTAACCCTGCCAGACTAACTGACCCTGTCCCCACCTTGGAGACGTCGATCGCGCCACGCCAGCGGCCCAAGGCGGGCCAGCCCCAGCCCATAACGGGCATCCTGCCCATCCAGCCTGCCGCCACGCCCCGCAAGAGGCCCACCAGCGCCGTCGGAGCGCCCCAGGCTGTCGGTGCGGCCATCTTGTCTCCCTCCTCCTAGTTGTCGTGGATGTTTCTCGTTTCTCTCTTCCTCTCCTTGTCTCTTTTTTTTATTTTTGTTTTTTAAACTTCTCTGTCTGTATTGATCTAAAGCGTTTTTCTTTGTCTTGTTTTCTCTCTCTCTCTCTCTCTCTCTCTCTCTCTCTCTCTCTCTCTCTCTCTCTCTCTCTCTCTTTCTCTCTTTCACTCTCTCTCTCTGTCTGTCTGTCTCTCTCTTTCTCTCTCTCTTTCACTCTCTCTCTCTCTGTCTGTCTGTCTCTCTCTTTCACTCTCTCTCTCTCTCACACCCTCTCTCTTGTTCTTTCCGTGTCACTCATTCTTTCTGCTTTATACTCACATCCCCGCCCTCTGCCAGCATGCTGTGCTGGCTGAGACAGACATCCTGTATTGAGCTTGACATATTGAAGTGTTAATGTCATTCCCCTTGGCATAATGCGAGCCCTTGTTATCCCCGTAGTTCAATTCAAACAAAGGCTTAAGAGGCTTTTAATTGTCTATTAATGAGGCCTTTGAAACTGTCCGTCTGTCGACTCTGAGACGGGACAGATTGGTGTTCACAGGGCATCTGAGTCGGTATCAAACCCCCTCCCACTTATTGTGACTCACGCTGTTCACATGGTGTGATTATTACTCACTATATATACGTTCAAAACGGCCTTCTTTATGCAATAGCATTGTAGGAAAGGTAACGATATCGATTGTTTTCTTAATCAAAACACAAATCTTTTTTTCTGGCTTAATGGCACAAAACCTTTCTTTTCAAAGGTGTCGGAATCGGCAACGCCCTGCCCGCCGCACCCGCCGTCCAATCGGCTCAGCGGACACCTGTAGCACAGGCCACGCCCTCCCTGTCTCAGACCGCCCCCTCGCAGCCGATGGCCACGCCCCCGCAGCATCAGCAGCTCTTCATGAAGCAGCAGGCTGCCGCCTTCTTCAGCCCACAGCAGCAGTTGAATCAGCAGGTGGGCTTAACCTCCTCACTGGTGGCCCCCGTTTCCACTGCAGGGCCAAACAGGGCTAGCTCAGGGCCCGGGACCCAGGGTTCCAATAAATATACACCGATAATTCTGAGTCAATAGTTGCTGTATATCGATGTATTCAGAGTTATTCTCTCATTGAAAAGTATAAAAAAGCAACACTGATTCGGAATTATTTCGTTTCAGGTGAAATAGACTTGTCAAAATAGTTCAGCCCTGCTGTGGAAATCAACTGGCACCCAACCCTTGAGGTTTCCTAATATAGTGTATGTTGTTTACATAGGTGTGTGTGAGCTAGATGACTAACCAGCACAAGCCTTGTTGACTTACTGATGAAAGCTTTCAAAGAATCCAAATTGCCGTGTGGGTTCCAATTAATTGAACTCTCATAATTTACTTCACAAGAATGAATTATACATTAGGTATGCAAGTCTGTTTGAATTGACTCACATTACACACCATAAATAATTATCTTTTGCTTTAATACACATTAAAGTAGGGAAACGAAGACCTGAACTCTAATGAGTAATTAATTATTTTTGGTTTCTAGCCTCTAATTTTGTTGCTGTCTTTGGCCGCTCAGCCACTGTTTGTTTCAAATCCTCCGTGCTGAAAAGGCTGTAATTAAGTCAAGGATAGGTCTTTGTATATTGTCAATTCCCTCGATCCCCTTACTTGGCACAGAGCAAAAAATCAGAATGACACAACAGTTTTTTTTTTTATTATAATAAATCCTTTGTTTAACCAAGAAAAAGATCCCATAGAGGTTAATAATCTGGCCTGGCTAACACAGGCAGCAGCATACACACAAAAAACAACACATAGTTACAGACAGATGACACAAAACGAGACAAACAAGAGCTAAAAATTAACCAAATGGAAAGCATAATTCAAAAGAGAATTCATAACCAGGAACATTAAATGCAAAATATAAATGAAAAACATTGACATCTGTAGGAAACTGTGTCTATTTCTTTCATTTTGGATTTAAAAAAATTTCAAGAGGTTAATTCCTTTCAGTTGCAAAAGGATTTGAAACGAATTCCATGCAAAGGAGCAGAATACGCAAACACCATTTTCCCCAAATACCGTACGGGCATTGGGTACAGAGAGCATTACGATGCACAATAAGAGCAGGGAATTCCCACTGAACATAGGCTGTGTGTTTCTTACCACGACGGCTAACTGGCTATCCCTGCGCAGCAGAACCTCCACACACACCACCAGAACTACCAACAACAACAACAACAACTTCTCCACCAGCACCACCAGCAGCAGATTTCAACCTCTCTGCCTGCGGAGGCTGTGCAGCCTACAGCTCTGCCTCTAGCTCTCTCTCAGCACCACCACAACCACCACCACCAGCAGCAGCAAGCCGGCCAGGCCCTGACTGCCACCCCTATCCCTGAAAACGAGGTCCACTCCCTGGCTCAGCCTTCTGTTGCTGCTGCTGGCCCTTCTGGTGCCGTGGCTGACCCTGAGGCCATGGTAACCTGCCTCCATGCTGCTTGTCCTATAGCGCTCCATATGGATCAAGGCTGTCTCGGGAGGCCTGCTTCTGCTGCTTCACCTAACCCCCGCTGTCGCGTGCATGCTGTCGCTCTATTTGTCTAAGAAATGGTTGCTTAGATGAAATTCTAGTTTTTTTTCTTTTGGGGTGAAATACAAATGGAATAGATAATTTGTAGATTTCTTTATTTTTATTTCTTAGATTAGACTTAACTAGAATAATCTTGCTTCGGTGCTTCTCCTAATACGGTTTGAGATTTTGCAGTACAGTGCTCACAAATTGTTATGAAAACTAAATAAGATAAACTGTAGCTCTGTTTATCTTACTCTAACATTGGGATATTAATATTTCAAACTATTTGGTTGCTGATTGTTATCATGGAGATTTAATTTGATTTCCTCTCTTGTAATTCATTGTAAATCCTCTGGAATATCTGTCTTGGGAAGCTGTCTAAACCTCTTTCCTCTCTAATTGTTATTTCTCTGAAGTTGATAAACCTATACTGTATATTACTGATTTTAAACCGCGATTCCACCAGCTGTCCTTTCAAGGAACTTCCACCTTTCGTTTTTTTTATGGTTTCCGCATTAACTTCCTCTTGTTTAGACAATCTTTTTTCAATTGCTCCAGGATTCCTCCTATTTACATGAACTCTGTGTGTTCCTCCCGCTCCTCCTCTTCCTCTTCCTCTTCCTCCTCCCACTCCTCCTCCTCTAGGCTTCCGGTTGCGGGATGCACAAGGTGGGCTCCCTGACGCCCCCGTCGTCCCCGAAAATGGCCCCCAAGAGCGGCCATCGGCGCATCCTGAGCGACGTCACCCACAGCACCGTGTTCGGGGTCCCCGTCAGCAAGTCCACCCAGCTACTGCAGGCGGCCGCGGCGGAGGCCGGCCTCAACAAGTCTAAGTGAGCGGAACGAGCTCTACTGTCAATGAACTAAAGGGATCAAGTGTCCATTCATTGGCACAGAGAGAGAGAGAGTCCCAGTGGGGCAATGAACAAGTCCATTCATACGACAGGCAGAGCACAGAGGCTTTTTATTAACCCGCGGGAATAAGCGCTCTCATTCAGTCTAGAAATAAACACCTACGGGTGATTCCATCGCTGCTATTTGCAGGCTCGCCCTGCGTTCAGCACAATGCCGTCCACTGTCTGTCAGGTAAATGAGGTCTGATGTCCGCCGGCGATTGTGGTTCCCGTCTCCGCAGGTCAGCCAGCACCACACCCTCCGGTTCGCCCTGCTCCTCCCAGCAGAATGTGTATCAAGCAGGTGACAGCGGTGGCGTCCCCCCAGCTGCCGTCGCTCCCGGTACCGGCAGCGGAGCCCAGCCCAGCTGGAACCCGTTCGGCGACGACAACTTCTCCAAGCTCACTGCCGAGGAGCTGCTCAATAAGGACTTTGCCAAGCTGGCTGAGAGTGAGTCCACCACGCCCGCGTTAGACCATGCCTGACATACTCTCAAACGCCTCAGTGGCCAGAAAAGCAGCTAATCGCCTTTTATGAACTGCGAAATAAAAATTGTTTCACATGAACTGTTAGTTGATGGATTTGAATCTTAAGTTTTCGTTGTTTGTGTTCTTTGCATGGCAGCCAAGCCAGGGGAGAGATCCAGTAGCTCCAACGAGAACCTTATCCCTGGACTTCAGCCGGCAGCAGCAGCCTCCATGGCTTTCCCAGGTAGGGCTCATCACAAAGCCACCGGCCCGCTGCTACCATCTGCAAATATATCACCTCCTCCTGTCATATCTACACCTCCCCACTCTCCTCTCTGATTGTCTGTGAAAGGGAAATGTCCTTGGGTGGCTGTGTCTGTCGGGTTTGTTTGACTCCACCATCTTGGTTCCTTGAAAGCCCATTACTGGACTCCGGGATTGTGTTTTTCTGTTCTCTGGTGTCGTATCCTATTCCCCGAGTGTCGTATCCTAGAGAGACTACAAGTAGTTTCATCATTACTACAGTAGTTTCAGTCAGACCTGTTTTATCCCTGCCTCCCTTTCTCTCTCTCTCACTCTCTCTTGTGCCCCCGTCTCCCCCCTCCCCCGTGTGATATGAAGATGAGCGGACTGCAGACATCCTGGGTTTGGATGGAGGGTCAGCGTTGTTGGGTATCCCAGACCCATTTAACACCCCAGGTAATAACTGCCCCTGTCGCTCTGCATGGACCACTGTGGACAGACCTCGGGTCTTTAGAGAGACCAACGGGACCTTGAGTGTGGGGGATTCCTGGAAGCCCAAGTACTTGCAAAACAAACAGAACGGTAGCCATAATACCAGACGCTAGCTAGGCATTTGCTCCCAGATGTACAGCAAGAGCTATAAGATAGTTTGCCATGACGTTATTATGCAAAACTACTCAAACGGACCCTAAATGAAGGTAGTTTCCCTGGGCTGCACTGTCAGTGGTGCTTACTTCTCCTCAGATTAAGGCGCCTCTTGTCCTGTCTTGTTAAGCACAGCCGGCCGACTCACAGTGGCTTCTTGTCATTCCCGTGATTAGGCCCTAGTAGGGAGCGACACTGGCTGGATCACATCGCCCTGGAGGACCTGTGCCTGGACCGTTGCTTGGTTACCGCGAGGCCAGCTTCTCCCCCATCATGTTAATAGGATTTCTGTCCCTCTCGCGGTCTCCGGCCTCAGAGCTTGGCAGAAAAGGTTCAACATCGAGCGCCCGTGTTGATTCTCTGTTTGGCGCTAGGCTAATTAGCATCCCGTCGAGCCTTTGACTCGACCCCCCCCCCCCCCTCACTTTGGCTCGTTTGTTAACGTGGGGCTTTGGAGCTCTTTCAACTCTTGAACTGAAGCGTAGCGGTTTATTGTTTTTGTCTGTATTCGTCGTCAGGGGTCCAGCGACTGTTGTAGTCGTTACGTAAACTGGGTGTCGTTAATCCGCTCAGCCCTCTTAATGTCGCCTCTCTCGCTCTACCCCTCTCTCTCTATCTCTCCTACTTATCAACACTCAATGGCTGCCACACATGGGCCTGAAAAAGCTTTGACTATTTACAGCAAAGGTGAAGGCCTTGTGGCAGTGATTACTCCTGCTTGACAAGAAGGGCGTCTTTACCAAAATAGAAAGTAAGGGAAAGACCACAGGAAGTGACATATTGTCAGCAGCTGAGAACTGTAGCGTCTTGATTGGTTAAAAAGTTTGCTTAGTTCCTATACGTTGCAGGCCGACCATGTGTAATTGTGTGTAGCACTGTGAAATCACTGCATAAACAAACCGTGCTACGTTCCCAGCAATCTGTAGCAGTTTGTGCCCACTGGCCAAGTATATGATGTCAGTTTAAGATGGACCCTCTTTGAGCATAAATTACTTTTGACCTCTCTCCTATAGCTAAAGGGGCAAAGGGCCAGATCTGCTGTGTCATGTTTTGAGACCCCCACCCCACCCCTCGCCCCTCAACACACCCCCCTCTATCCCTGCCTCAGTTCCTCCGCTGCCCTCATTGCCCCGTCCCAGCAATGTAAGTAAACACGCGGCCGCGCAGACGGAAGTCGACTGATCCCTACCTGCATGTTTGGTATATTAATACATCTGTTCACATGACGCATACGTGACCCCTGACCCCCGGAGTCTGGCTTGTATTACCGCTGCATGAGGTGTGATGGACGATGGCCTGACAGTGACAGCGAGGGAAGTCAGGGCGCTCGCTGTGCGCTCACAGTCGGCAGGTTTTTACACCTTGTCGTCTCCCACTGGTTATTTTTTTTGTGTGCGTTTGTTTTTAGCCAGCTGGAGACTAATGACTTTTTTTGAACTAATCACACTAACGATTGGAATGTCTCTCTGCGGTCGGATGTTGTCGCTCATCTCACTGTGGGATTTTTGTTCTGAGGAGCTGGTTTGTCGTTTCTGGTTCCAGAGAAGGGGTGCTCTGTGGGAATGATCGTTCTCTTTGCAGCCCAGGCATGTTATAAGGCTACTGTTTGTGGCTGCCAAATGCAACCTGTCTAAACCGCGCCCCCTAACCATATAATACCTTGAAGGTTAATCTGTGGTCCTGCTAGTATGTTCCTTGTATTATCTGTTTTCTTAAAGCCACAGTAACACACTGTTGCCGAGGGTAATGTTCCAGTATTCCTAAACGCCATGTCTTGTCAACAGCTACATTTTGGCCTCACGTATCTAGTCCTAACCTTGATCGTGTGTTTTCAACTGATTTGAATATGCTGTACTAGGCTGTCTCAGTCTGACATTTCTCTCGTTCTCTCCTCTTTTGACTTATCTTGCCACAATACAGTATATGCCCATTTCTCTTCCTGTGGATGTATGTCTTCCTTTCTTCCTTCCATTCCTTGTCTTATATGTCTCTTCCTCCCTTCATCTTTGAATCCCTCTCTTCGACTGGCCGTCACAGTTAAGCTGATAGAGGGCCTGAGGTCGCCAGAGACTTCTCTGCTGATCCCTGACCTGCTACCTCTGGCTGACCCTTTCAGAGGCACTTCTGCCCAGGGCTCTAGCGATGGTACAGGCCCCCCTTTTCTCTCCCCACTCTCCACGCCGCCTCCTCCTCCTCCTCCCTGCCACCCTTCTCTTCTTCCCCCTGTTCTGCCACTCTGCCTGTCAGCATGCATTTACTTCCTTTATTTTTCTCTCCTTCCCGTTTTAAGGAATGTTTAATTCCAAGACTGTCACCTTTCTGAAACAAAAACGATTGCATCCTTTTTCCTCTACACATTAAATTGCTCCTTAGTTGTTATCAATATAATTCATTTCTCATTTTCAAATAAAAAAAAAAAATCCTATCCTATGTTTAAATTTTTTTTTTATTAAAGTATTAAAATGTGATGCCCTACTACATATGACACTCACATGAGTCTGACCTCCGTTGACCCGGGTCCTCATTTTTGTCAGCAGCGATGGCTGCCGAGCCGTGCCTGGACTCCCTGATCCCTGGCCTGGACGCTCCCCAAGCCCAGCGGCACGCCGCCCAGCCAGACCTCACCTCGGCCAGCTTCACAGGTTAGTTACCATGGCTGGCTGCTGTCGAGCCTTACAATACAGTACAGCCCACAACACAACACCATTATGAAGTGTTGTACTTCATAGGTCCATTCGCTGTTTTTTAGCCTGAGTGATTGAGCGAAGAATCGTTGGTGAAAACAAGGTATGAATCACTTGTGAAGCATTACTGAAGGCGAGGCTGCACCGTAATAGGACAAAGTCCATATTATGTTACCTCTCCGCATCGAGCAGCTAACAATAGTGGTCGGTTGTATTGTATTCCCTCTCTGAATCGATGGTGTTGTATCTCAATGATCCTGTTGTTTTTGGCTGTTGCTACATCCATCCATAGGTGCCTGTAGACATCCGATACTCGTTCCTGGCACACCATTTCAGTTTCCTCCCCGAGCTGGTTTTTTATTTTGTATTGCTTGGTGTTGCCTACCATCATTAATCAGTGGCCTTCATAACACCTCCCCTAGCCGGCAGTTCTGACAACACAGTCAGTTTTATATTAACACTCCTCTCTCTCGCTGTGGCCATTTTTTTTTTGCAGTCAACCATACTGTCTAAAGCCATTAAATTGTTACAAACTTCATTACCCAGGGCCACTCTGCAGAGGGGGAACGGGAAAACATTAGCACAGTTCTTTGGCGTCGCCGCTTTTCCGTACATTGAAAACAAACCTGCAATCTGGACGTTTCTCTAACAGTGTGCTTTGATGAAATTCCCTGCGGTGGGCATTCGGGCTGAAGAAAAACGGCTAGCGTTTTGCAGCAGAGCGTGGCCGCTGCGCCCGACTCTGGCCTTACACTGCTGGTTAAGGATTTGACTCTGTAATGGATGTGATGGGGAATCTACTCCACTAGAGGGCGCTAACAGATGGTGTTTTTTTTTTTCTTCGGTCACCCACTGAGGACTTATTATATTTGGATCAAATATACAGTAAAACTCTTTTTTTTAACTCATTGTGAACCTCTTTTATAAATTTTTTTGCAATGCTTAAACTGCTTACTAACTGCTTTTCTATATTCTGCTTGAAATAACATACTTTCTTTCCTTCTTTCTTTCTGGTTTGACCCCCCCTTCCCGATCCTTTACCCCTCACACAAACAAACACACACACACACACACACACACACACACACACACACCTGCTCTTAGACCCTCTGGCTGGTGAGGACTCTCTACTGGGCTGCTCTCTGTTATCCCAGTCCCCTGCCGGCTCCCAGTCTGTCTTTGCTCCCCTCTGCTCCTCCTCCTCCTCCGTCCCTCCTGGCTCGGTCGCTGTCTCCTGCCTGGACGAGCTGGCCTCTGTCTCCCTGGCCTCGGTCCAGTCCGCTCCTGGTAAGGCCTGCCTCTGTGCTGTAGTGCAGCATCAACCACACAACTGTCTATGGGCGTCTCAAACGTGTGTTCAGGTCAACGCAAGTCACAGACCTGTTTTAGGCCTGGCTTATTGCTCAGACTAAACGGGCTGATTTTGGCACCGGTTTTCTCCTGTGTAAGCTTTGTTGAGCCTTGTTGTTTGGCATTTTCAGACATTGTTCTGCTATCTGTCTGATAACAACTAACTAAAAAGTAGTTGATTTCTATATATGTAGATATGGGGTATGTTGACGCTGGAGTGAATTTGATGGGACAATCTACAGATCCTTGACTCATTTGATCAGAAGCCTAAGAGCTACCTGAATCACGCATGGCTTAGTATCGTTGATACTAATGCTCGGAGCGCCTGTGCTACTTCCGTTGACAAACTCCCCGCACCCCCCCCCCCTTTTTTTCTATGGCTCTTCTTCTTCTTCTTTCTTGGCTGCGCTAACCTTCCTCCCTTACTCCATCCCTCCTCCTTCACTTCCTTCCTCCAACGCAGACTCCGCCTCTTACCTCATGTCGGGCGGGGAGAAGGGCACTGAGGACGAGTTTGACCCCATCCCCGTGCTCGTCTCCAAAACCTCCAGTCAAGGTAAGGTCGACGGCGGGCAGCGGCTGCAGCGCAGACTCCCCTTCCACCTCCCATAATCCATCTGTCCACACCACACCCACTCCAACGAGACGAGCCGCTTAGCACCTCAGACTGAGATGAATGAGATCCAGTTCCTCATTCAAGGCAACCTCGGTGGTAGCTTAGCGCCGCTCATTGTCCTGCTGAGGGGGCATGTGGGAGCAGGACCAAAGATGCCAGTCTAGCTGCACTTGCTTTCTTACATCAAAGCGTGGCTTCTCCATTTCTATGACTCCACATCCAGTTTCTCTCGTTTTAATATGGGCGTTGTTAACTGTTCATCCCTCTGCTCCAGAAGTCAGGGTTACAGTTTGGCTGGCGGGATCTTATTGATAGTGGGATGGACGGGCATGATCGAGTTGGCCTCGTGGATGTTAGGATCCCGCTAGGGTCAGTATGACTCTGTCCCCACATACTGATAACCCCGGCTTACTTCTTTCTCTCTTTTTTTCCCCTCTCTTCCCTTCTCTCCCTCGTTTATTCTTCACCTCCACCCCTCGTTCTTCATCCTTCTGTCCCCCCCCCACTCCGATAACCCTCCCACTTTGTGTCTGTGACTTTTGTCTCTCCCCCTCCATCGCGCTGTTTGTTTTTTTTTTAATCCCACTTGTTTCTCTCGCCCATTCTGTTGTTTTTTCTTCTTCCTGCTCTCTCCTTTCCACCTTCTACCTCGGTGCCTCCACGCCTCCTCCCATTGTGTCGCCCCCCCCCCCCCCCCCCCGTCTGTCTGTCTCTTTCTCTGGGACCTTTCAGGTGGCCACTCACGCAGCAACAGTGGCGGTTCAGAGTCCAACAGCATCCCCAGCCTGGCCCGTTCCCTGCTGCTGGTGGACCAGCTCATCGACCTCTAGGGGGTTGGGGTTGGGGGGGTCATTGTGGGGTCAAAGGTCAACACGTTTAACCTTTTGCTCTGGAGGAGAGGTCGACGGGGGCAGCGTGCAATCCTAACACGGTCGGGGATGGAAAGGGGGGTAGTGGAAGGAGGCGCTAACTGTACAGTATGCACTATGGGTAGCAGCCCGTAGGCTGGGCTGGGTGTAGTTTGAGGGGCTGGGCGTCTTGATTTTGCGCGCCTCTTTTTGCCTCCGTTTCCATCCCTTGCTTGCCTGACAAAATATAAATTTGCCGGGTGAAAAGTTAACCCCCTCCTAGCCTGGCTTTGAGTCATTTCCCCCTATCAGTCAAACAACAATGCATCAACACGTTGTCTGCGTACGTCCTCCTTGCTGCGCCAAAGCCCTGCTTCTAACCGTCTGTCCTACCATCCATTCATACAAACATTCCTCATTGTCTTGCCTGTAGGGCCCATCCCTCCCCAACCTCATGCAGACCCTGCTGCCTGGCAACTGCCCTCAGCTCTGCTTCATTCCCTCTGCCACGCCAGGGTGTTTCGTCTGTTCAGGGCTTCTCTCTAACACACTTACCCCGGGCTAACTCATTTGTGTGAGGGGTCTGTATGTCTTTATTACTAACGGATAAGTGCTCGAAGGCCGATCCTTGCGATGTTAGCTCGCTGTTTCCCATAGCAGCCTCGACCACGTGTGGGCGAGCACAGTTCCAAAGCGGTCGACCTACCCTTTAACTAGCTGTCATTCGTCGATGTCCCGAAAGGTTTGATTTGCTGTCACTGCTTCAGTACAGTTCGCCACCGGCCCCAGTGGATGTTAAGCTATCTGTTGCTTTAGCGTGTGCTTGGTTGATGCGGTATCGACACGCGGTGTCCCTTCATCGTCCTCCGTGTGGCTTTGTCTGCTGTACGTCCCCGTCAAACCTGCGCTATCAAATGACTGTACCTGCAGATACTCCTATTGGCGTCATTATTGCGTGCTGATTATCGAGCATTTGTTCCAACGACTATAGTACTTCCGTAACGGTTTTGAGGAACCTGCTGTTGCGATCATGCAATCGTTATGTGTTACTATATTGCTCTATGTTTGAGAGCTATGCCTCTGACGTTAAAGCCTCTTCACTTTTGGTAGGTGTATGTGTGAAGCAAACAATGCATGCTGGTGATAAGTGCATGTATATCAGCTGATGGAGAGATTACCTCCGCTTTTTGTGGGGGGGGGGGGGGGCTTGGGCCCACCCTGGAATGTTTGTTCATCTCCAACCCAAGGACCTGAGGGCATATTGCATTGGTATACAAACTATTATTTTAATGTATTTTTAATAGGGCACATGGGGATTCTCGAGCAGGTAGTCTTAAGGTTGCATTGTTCTGGAGAAGCTAGCTGGTTAAGGAAATGTAGGCAGAGGGTTTCCCCCATTTCCCCATCCTGCTGTCTGCTCTTGTTGCACACGTTCATCCATCATCCTTTCCCTATTCACTTCCCTCCTGTGCATCAAATGTGTACATCCATGCAATATCAGAGTGCACGCACACACACACACACACACACACTCTCTCTCTCTCACTCTCATCTTGCTTGTTGTTGCTTTCCTACCCTGGGCCTATGTAATATTTAACCGGACAAAAACGTCCAAGAACTGTGTACATAAAACCATTCCAGTTGTCCTCGTTCTCCATCCTTGTAAAGCACTAGTAACAGTACACTAAAGTGTTCAATATTTAAAAACATAGATGTCATCATGGTATGAATAAAATGTGACAATATGTTAGTGCTGAAGAATGAATGTATGAGGTCAGTATTGATTAGAAATATATCGAATCCTCTATAAGTACATTTTATAGGAGGAAAACAATGTCAAAGTGAGTGTATTATTCTTTCTGATTCTGTATTTAGGAGTGCGAAGATGTTGTCCCTATATTTTATTCAATGTGTGTTTGTTCCCCTTGTAGAGCAGAATCATGTCCCTCCTTTGTAGGGTTGAGAATGATTTAGTTCTATTGTTGTTCTTTCTTAATCTTCTCTGAACTGAAGATGGTCTAAGTACAACTATGGTCTCAAGACATGGCTCTCTGGGATGTTTTAAAGTGAGTCTTTTATTTTGTCATGAAGTGTGTTATTTAATTAGCTTTGATCTGAGCTGGCTATGACATTTTCGTACCCCTGGAACAGATCCTCTCTGTGTCCAAAAACAGAGCACATGATAGAAGCATCTTCTTGATATCTCTGCGACTCCTTTTCCCTTTAATTAGTGTTTTCCCTCCTGATTTAGCTGACACACACCCCTCCTTTTGAAACACACAGCTTGCTGCCTATGGGTTACTATACTAGCAAAAAATGTACAGTTTCTGGAAAGAACTCGCAGAAGAAGTTAGTTTTCTCACCTTTGATTCAGTGTTCAGTTCAGATAAATGTTTTCTTATTTTTAAGAATGCATATCAACAGGTATATTAAGTGTTAAATAGAAGCTGAGAATCCCAAATAAATGTATTCAGTGTAGAATTCCTTACTCTAGAAATGTAAATGTTTAAATCAAAAACATACATTTCCATTTAGGTTGAAGAGTAGGGGTAGAAGTATTTTGACCCCACTCTAGCCAAACGGACATTACAATGGTTGAGTACTAACAATGACAAGAAGATTGGTATGATTGTGTGGACCACGGACAAACTGCAATCAACTAGTTTCTGATATCTGATATACAATTCTGATATTTATTATTATTATTATTGATTCCTCTCATTTCCATGTTGTACAGTTTGGCCATTTGCAGGTTTTAGTGTGGCAAGCCTATGCAATTCTACAGAAATTATAGACATTCTTCTTTGAAACCACAGTGCTGTATGTTGAGTAGAGTTGTAGCCATGCTAGCAAAGTTTAACCTCGTGTGTTGGCTGGGGTCAAACAGCGACGAGCATTATCACTTTGACCATATCAAACATATTTTAAAAAGGATTCCAAAATGTCCACATGACCTTGAAGCGAAAGTTATTATTTAGTGTAAACCTTATATTTTTATGAAGTAAGAAAACTAAATGAGAGTTGAAAAAAGAAAGGTGAGCTTGAATAAAATGTGTAAATGTAAAGTCCAGTCTCTTTGGGTTTCGTTTTTCCATTTCCCTCGTTTCACTCTTGTTTGAGAAGACTTAAAGAAACTTACGTGGGCTTACTTACAATAACATTTCTTCTTTTAATTTCCCCTTCCCTTAACTGCTCTTTTTCAAATGGCCTTCACTTATCTGCTCTCTCTACCGGTCACCCATTTAACAATTGATCATATGATATTGAATTAGTATTTAGACCTCATTTTATTTTCAGCCAGATTTGTTTTCAACACCTAAAAATAAATCCACCTCAACACATCTTTTAATACATTTGCTTTAGGTCTCCAAAAGACCATTATGACACTTACAATCTGGCTGAATCCTGATTGAGCCACACTGAGCGATTTAATATCAAAGCTTTATCTCCCCCACAATTCTCAACCTGTTCAGCTCCCCCAGCTGTCCGGCTAACTGAGCTCTGCCTTAAGGTTTTATGGCTGCCACTAACCCTCTCCCCCAGAGCTGCCACTCACTGTAACTACTGCTATTGTACCTGCACTGCTGAGGTAAGCCTGCCCCCAGTGTCTATCCTTGTCTCTGTTTCTCGTTGTTTGTCTTTCAGCCTCAAACTTTGCCAAGAATGACGATGGGAGCTCTCTCTCTCTCTATTGCTCACACTCCTTATTTTCAATGGACCCACACTATTTCCGTCCTCTCTTTGCCTCTTACACGATCATATCATTCCTGAGCTACAGTGCCACTGCTTCTCCGTTTGTTGGTTGCAAACGGTTATTTTTGATGCTGGAAGTTGAATTTATTGACCGCTCTCCAGCAATCAATATGTGGAAACAAGGTAATTGGATGTTATCGTGGTAGAGCCCGAATAGTGATGTCTGTCTGTAATGTTTTGTTGTGCAGAGTAGAATATGTTGTTTGTAGTGTGCTGGTGAACCTGTGTTGTGCTAGCCTGTCATTGTCGGGGTTGTTGTGACGTTCTGTTTTATTTTTTACTGGTGTTGTTTACACAGGCTAGATGTGTGATGTTCAGGCATTTTAGCCATCTGTCTTTACAACTGAATGCTCTATCACATTTTGTTCAGTACCTCAGATAATGTTTTTTTTTTATTGTACACGTTACATGAAGTTATATGTGCCTTTATGTCTATGTCATGTCGTTTTATTCCTCTGTCTCCTTTCCTCTCTCAAATGCAGAGCTGAAAGGAGAAAGTAATGGCTACTCTGTACTTGAAGAGGGGAAACAGACTGAGCCACCAGCTGGAAGCTGTGATCACTCTAGTGATGATGATGAAGAGGAGGAGGAGCAGGAGGAGGACCGAGGGCAGATCGAGGAGGATGAAGACGAGAAGCAAGGCAGTGGAGCCAGTGAGAACGATGAGGGGCCCCTGGACTGCAGCGGCTCCAGACCCTTGCTAATGGACTCCGAGGAGGAAGAGGAACAGCACGGGCCAGGATTGCCCGTCCAGCCCCGACACCATTCACTACCACAACCACATTCGCAACCCTCCGCAACATTCCATCAAGTCCAAGCCCCCGACACCCATGTTCAGAACCACTACCAGCACGTGGCACCGCAGGCGGCCAAGGTGACACCCGACGTCTTCTCCAAAGCCCCGTTCCGAATCGCACAACAAGAGGCCGGCGATGTGTTCGCCAACGCTCCGTTCCCTCGACCCCTGGCGGCGGCGGCGGTGGCGGCTGAGCATCATTCGGATGTTTTCCTGCAGGCTCCTTTTGCGAGGAGATCCTCCAGCCAGTCCCCCCAGTCCTCCGCTTTTTACCTCGTCACTCCTGAACAGGACCTCCTGGGCCAGGTGGCCACGCAACCTTTCCGCCCGCAGGCTCTCGCCAAGTATTCCCGACACTTCGAGGGGCCCGTGCCCCAGCAGAGGCAGCCCGTAGCAGGCATTAGGGTGGTGTCCACCACACAGGGCAGGCAGGACACCAACGCGAGTTCGGTCCCCGTGGGGCCGCTGCACTCGTGGACGTCGGAGGTGAGCTCTACGGATCCCTTTGTCTCCGCTCCCTTTCACATCAAGGCCCCACAAGAAAAGCCCTGAAGCAGGCCACCGGTCGGGGTTGAACGTGACCAGCAGCTGAGCCAGTGACTTGTGCACACTAAAACAGGCACAGTGAGCGATGCTGTCACCAGCAACCGAACTGGACCGCATGCCCACACGAAGATAACTACATTGACTCCAAAGGGGCTTTGAAATAGTGCAAGGTCATCGAAGCTCTAATGCTGCAATACTTTAAAAGAATAGTTCAGTCCAAGTTGCCTCCATGCTGTTTGTCCTTTAAATTATGTCTCTCATCCTTCGGTACACACAGGAGGAGGATTAGGATAGTCAGCTGCTTGTTTGTCCTCTGGCCTACCTCAGTTACGTATTTTTTTCTTATCAGCAATGAAACATTGCTCAATTAAAGAGCTACTCTGCAGCTGGCCCTGTTTCCTTCCCCAATATACAAGGAGAGGACAAACACAGGCTGTATGTATGCGCCTATTCAACTGCTGTTTCACTATGTCCATTTTCTCTTCCACAAAGTCACATTGGTGCTACCGTTCCCGTGATAGCTTTGGTTACAGCAATGTTGTGTTTAGTGGGCCGGATAATATCAGGCAATGCTGTTACAGCTGCTGTTAATTTATCATGCTATTAATCAAGTATTGAATTATGCAAAAACATTTCATAAAATACATGTGGAACACTTGTTTTTTTTTCTTTTTCATTCAGCTTGTCTGTCGGGTGTCGTCTGAATCAATTAGTGTGTGTTCCTTGACTCCTGCCATGTGAAATGATGTCATCTATATGTTATGTATACCTAAAAAGACAGGTTATTGTGTGGTACCTGTATTTTCCTCCAGATTCTCTTGATTGTTGCTGCCTTATTTTTCTTCCCATTGTGCGTTTATGTTTCGATCTCAGTTAATGTTTTACCGGGATAGTAGTGTACATCAATAGCAGGTTATTTCTGAGGGATTTGTGTATACTACTCCAATATCCCATAATGCACATCTGCACTCACAATCACTTCTTTCATTGCACTCCCTATCAGCATTTTGCTGTCTTCTCATCTCTACATAAAGTTAGAGCAACAACAGCATCTCTCCAGTGATAATTTCTAAGCACTTGTTAACATGGTCATAAAGGCTGATGTGGGTGGTAAGGATGCCCTTTTTTGCTGTATATCTACAAAAAGCTCCTCATCTAACTTACAATACAGTCAGCACCTATTTGTAACTCCTGTTTGAAAATAATACTAATTCAGTATAGTGACAACACTGGTTGGCACCTTGAGTGAAACCGTTCAATCCATCAATAACCTAACTTTTGTAGTATACTTATTATTTGCTTGTAGTAGAACATAAATTAAAATCCAAGTCCAATATCTCACTAATGAACCTATGCTTCTCAAGAGGGTTCTTTACTTGTATATTTTGTTTCAGCTGATTAAACACAAACCGTTTTGCATTTTGGGAGTGAGATTCTGCTCATTCCTATTAAAAGATGTAGCCTATTCTCTGTCTTATTTTTTTTAAATTATCAAAGCACTTTTTCAATCCCCAACTCAGCACGTTTGGCCAGGGGGACCATTGCAGACCATTTGACTTAAAGTATACACAATTGCTTATGTCTTAATAGAATATTTCTTAAGAGACGATATTCATCTTGATATTTGTGTACAATTCTTTTTTCATAATATATGTTCACTGTTTGTCACCAATGTTGTGCAAATGAAGTCTGCACAGTGTAACAGCCAGCGGGATACTGAGGATGTATTTGTGATGCAACACAGATTTGTGAGGTTTATGTACTCTGACTGCAGTACAAGAAATGTCAAATGGTGAAGTCAACAGTCTCCACTTGCTGAAACCTATGACTGTCATCCAAATCAAAATACTTGAGTCATGCAAAGTTAGCCTTTGGTGAAAAATATGTTGTATGTCATTACAGTAAACTATTAAACCAATGTATATCAACTTTGTTTACTGAGTTTAATCAATTATTTTAATGAAACACTACGGTAAATAGGGTCTCTAGGGCTAGACTATTCGTGCGTGCCACTCACTCGCAATATTATCTGAGGGTGACTTCCGCCCTTTGTCGCTATTAGCGGAAATGACGCAGTTGTTAGACAACAACAATTATGGCGACTTACAAGCAGTTTGGAAGGTTGTTGAGGATTTCTGCAAGCCTTTCTAGTCCGTAAGTTCTGCTGCCTTTTTCTTTGCATGGCATTTTACTTTAGCCTGCTTTTCACTCAACGCTGTTTTGCTGTATTGTTAAAATATCGTTACCATTTTGATGGTATACAATCAACAACACATGTCTACGGTCTAGCAAGCTAGCTATCCACGAGAGTTCCTTGTGATAATCTGACGTTGACGCAGATGGAGGAAAGTGATACCTGTCACGCCATCCCTCTATTATTGATAGAATACGATCAGTGAGTGAGGCACTCATATCAAGCTGTGAATAGCATACATAACCTGTTTTCATGTGATTTAATTAATCCGTGAGAAATGTACTTATCAGGCAAGCCTTGCATAGTCCTGTTTTCATGTGACTTGCTATAAGCCTATAAACCCCCGAAAAGAGTTTTAGATTACGTTACCCGATATTTCCACAATATCTAAATTGTTTAATCTGCCAAATTATATTGCATCTTTATTTTGTATTGATCTTTTCTTATAACGTTACGAAGTGATTTCACCCGGCAGTAGAAAGGAAGAAGCTGCTGAATGCTTTTGTTTTTTTTGTGGAAGAAGATTTTAAGATTAAGTCATGAGACAGTCAGGCTAGTATCCGGTTCCAAAAGTCAAGAGTCCATGATTGCAAAGGTTCTATTGCCCTTTTGCTTTAATTTAGCTTGAAATTTAAATAAGTGCTTCGCTACATAAGACATAAAGTTGTGCAATTGTTGATTGAAGCGAAGAGTTCGGCAATCCGACAGGGGCTGAACCGCGTCTTGCTTTAAAAGTAATCAATGCAATATTATAGCAGTTCTGGTAAGAAGCCGGAGTAGGGATACCAGCACTTGTATGTTTTTATTGTAAACAGCTTTGCCATTGTATTTTGTACTCGCTGCAATCGAGACCAACCAACTGACATCAAATTTGACTCATGCACTCTCATTAGCCTTGCTGCACAGGCGTATCAGAGAGCTGGGTTGCATTGGACTACACACACAACAGGTATCACAAGGAGGTGGCCACAGACACCTTTTCCCATTGTTTCAGGTGAGTAATGCTTGGCCACTTTTTCATAGTTATGAGAGGGGGAAAAAAGGTGTCCAAGCCTTTAGCTCAATAACAATGGAAAGATTGCTCCTGTACACGTTTTCTCTTTCCAGCTAGAACTATGTTTGTTCAGACCCAGGACACTCCCAACCCAAACAGTTTGAAGTTTATGCCTGGCAGGGTGGTTCTTGAATCGGGAACAATAGATTTCGCTGGACCTCGAGATGCATTTTGCTCACCTCTTGCCAGGTTGGACTTCTACTCACTGCTCATAATTTATTATATTAATAATTTTGGCCTTATATTCCTAGCTTTTAAGGGTCTCCCTTTTGGCATGGTTAAAAGTATTACACATTAAACAATCACAATGGGAACCTATTTAATCAAATATCTCTTTATATTCTCCAGACAGCTATTTAGAATTGACGGTGTCAAGAGTGTCTTTCTAGGCCCTGACTTTATAACCATAACCAAGGTAACGTCAATGGCACCATATGAAAGTATTCTATTTGCACTTGTAACAACATATGAGTGTCTCTTGCTAAATTATCTATTGATTTTTTTTCCTCTACTTGTCAGACCGATGACACTGTAGAATGGAGGCTGATCAAACCTGATGTGTTTGCTGCCATCATGGACTTCTTTACAACTGGGCTTCCAGTTGTCAATGAGGATGAAACTCCTCATGCAGATACAGGTAAATTGCTATTCAGAAATTTTGAACATTTGTTTAAATTCCAAGTGTTGTGATTTTTTATTTATTTGTTTGTTTGATTGTACCCCCCCCCCCCCCAAAAAAAAAAAAAACAGCTGAGAGAATAATTCATAAGAAATTATGACTTTACTTTGCAGCACCTTCCGAAGATGATGATGAAGTGGTTGAGATGATCAAAGAGCTCCTGGACACTAGAATCAGGTACTGTTACATTCAAAATTATTAACTTTTTTGTATTTTGCAATATATTACTAAAATGGTATTATAAATAAAAGTAGAGCATATCGGTTTTCATATAGTTACAATTTGCTGTAACTTTTCATGTCCTCGTGGTCAAATCTATTTTGCTTCTATGTTTCTTAGACCAACAGTGCAGGAGGATGGAGGAGATGTTCTGTACAGAGGGTTTGAGGATGGCATTGTAAAACTAAAACTGCAGGGCTCCTGCACCAGTTGTCCTAGTTCCATGATCACATTGAAGAGCGGAATTCAGAACATGTTACAGTTCTACGTCCCTGAAGTGGAAGGAGTAGAGCAGGTGGGAACCTCTGCCTGAGAAGTTTTAAGAAGTTACTTTAAACTTTCAGTGTGGTGCATAACTAACTTAAGATTTAAAATGCCTCCTTAATCATTCAATTTGATTTTCTATTTGTTTTGTTACTTTATTTTGTCGCACTGTGTATTTCCAGTTTGTGTAGCTGTGTTAAACAATTTAATTTGTGTTTTTAAGTCACTACATTTGTTTTTGTCTTGTAGGTAAAGGATGACGAAGATGTACTCGCTGAAGGTTAAATGCAACGGATCCCACTTCAGAACCTATTTATAGACCGTTCCCTACAGCAGTTTCCCATATTTCCACCTCACAGCTGCAATATGATTGACATCATAATGACTTTTACACAGGTTGCTTCATTGGTGGCAAAAGAACCACCCTGTTTTCGTCAAGTCTAGAAAATTGAATGGGATTATCTGCATTTCAGGACATACTTCGACTTCCGTAAATAACGGAAGTCGAAGTATCTTGGTTGTCACCAGCCTTGCATTGCAGGGGGTGTATAAATGTCTGATTTCAATTATGTATTTAGATCATCCCTACATCATTTTGTCAGTAATTATCTGTTGGAAAGCAAGTTCATATTTAATATGAGTACATAATGTATAATGTAAATAAAATGTATTGAACTACAGTTTAAATCACATTTATTATTATTATGTAATTTGACTTGAATATGTTTTATTACACCTAAGATAAACTCGTGTACAAACAAACTTTACTTTAGGGAAAGATTTATGTTTTTGGAACATTGGTCGCTATTTGCCTTTAATACAATTGAAATAGTTTACAGAAATACCGTTACCATTATTATACTGTGAAACATGTGCCTACGGCCGCAACGTCCAATCGTTCATGCAAGTAGTGAATCATGATGCGACCGTCGTACCTGCTGGACGGATCTGCATCCTGCTGCGCAGCTTGCCACGTCAAAAGTGCCTGGGTCAGACCTGAATGACAGGCTTTGCACCAATCTGAAGACCTTATCCTTGGCTCTTGTTCAATGGAATAAAAAGGGGGTGGGTCTAAAGTCTTATGAGGAACTGACAGCGGTGTTGGCATCAGAGGCGCAGACATGTGTGGTGAGTACAATAATGTGATTTAAAAAACAATTCACAGATTTTTAGAGATAACGTTCAAGCTTTACAGACTAGACGCTATTAATTTATTTGAAAGAAAGTGCACTACTGCTCAAACTGCGGCTTGGCATCGCTCGTCTTCATGGATATGTAACGTTAGCCTTAGCTAGGCTAGCTGATAAAACATCGTCAGGGGAAGTTACCAGAAAAGCTAGCAAACCGTCAATTGTCGTGGGATGAAATGTCACCTCGAATCAGTGTAGTTTGTATCCTCTTACGTGAAAACACTAAGTAATGTGTTACTCCACGTTAATTGGTACAAGGGAAGGCTTGGGTTAGAATAGATGGCTATTTCACATTAGAAACTGAACGTTGTCGTTGGAGCCTGCAGCGCAGGTAACGTCACGCCCATCTCATATAAATGAGCTATTTTGCTATTTATCTATTAAATTCAGCATTGTTTCGAAAATAAGTGTGTACAGATTTTGGCCTCCTACCATTTACAGATTTTATTTGCAAGTTTTTAGACAATCATTACTCATTCATTTATTTGGGAATTGTTTGTACTCTCAGAGTGTATGGGGGAATTGTCTGATGAAAGACACTGAAATCTGCTTGTAAAGATTTGGTCATTACAATTGAGGAAGATCGCTCTCTCAAGACTGACATCAAAGGAAGACTAAGTCTGAGTGAGCAAGACCAGAAGATGGACTGGTCACAATGCATCTGAGAATACCAGAATAGATGGCCTACTTACAAGTAGTCCCCTTTAGAACTAGCCTGGCATGGAGTGTGATATAAACTGAAATTCGATTTGAATTTCGTAACAAAGGTGTGCCTTGTTTTCCCACCAGTTGACTCAACCTTATGCCTTTATACGTTGCTACGTCAACGTCCCTCCTACCAGACTTAGATTAAGGCAGCTGTGAATGGACGCTCTGTTTCCTTTATGAATCACAACCCTGAGGCATAGGAAATCTTTATTTTGTGGCTTGCAGCCTCTCTCGAATACTTAAACATTCCCACCCGCCTAAGGCAGTGGCCCTGTTCGAGAACATCCTATTCCAGAGATATGAGTGCCTTCTTTTGACTTTATCTCAGTCAAGGCTACTTCCTCCCTCTTTTCATGTTTAGGTTCAAATCAGTACTTCTTAGCTCTCTGGTCGTCAGTGCTAGATTTGGAATCCTAAATTCAGATTTTTTGTTCTACCATAAAGAATAAGAAATCCCCAATTCTTTCCCCACGCAATAATAAGCGGCAGGTGCGATTTGGGATGAATGTAGCCTACTCTTTTGTGAAATGTCATTGCGAATAATAAGCACATTACATCTCTTTTCTATAGCCCTGGCCTTTTACTCTTTGTTTTTTTTGGGGGGTTTTTTGTGTAGTTTTATCTCAAGGAGGTAAAATTTCACACTGGCAACTTATCAAAGGATCTGTGACCATATTGGCTTAGTTAGACGTTTGTTACTATTGTTGTGTTGCTGACTGTAGTACGCCTAAGACTTTGTTTGTCTATGGTTCTTCTCAATCTAGGAATATTTGCCTATCTGAATTACCATGTGCCAAGGACTCGCCGGGAGATTCTTGAGATCCTCCTGAAGGGGCTGCAGCGTCTGGAGTACCGTGGTTATGACTCCGCTGGTGAGCTCTCAGTTAATATAAGCTCCACTACAGCTCGTCACTGCTCTAGACCTGCTACCGCAGTGTTGTGTGAAAACAGGAATTACTCGTTGGTTTACCTACGTACATACCTAGTCAACATTTATGTTCTTACAAATATGTGTCATTAGATGTTTTGAATGCAAGTAGGTTTGTTCTGTTTACTGCTTCTGATAATTAGGCACCATGGTGTTCTCTTTATTGGTGATAAAATATTTCAAATTCTCTCCTTAGGTGTGGGTATTGATGGTGGCAATGGCAAGGAGTGGGAGACCAATGCCAGGTCTATTCAGCTGATCAAGCAGCAAGGGAAGGTTAAGGCTCTGGATGAGGAGATCCACAGTAAGCATCTTTTAGGCCTTAAATGCACTCTGTCAGCATTTACTGTATTTTCATAATTTTAGAATAGGGAATTTTAACTTTAACACTTCTATTTTTTGGAAGTTGCTACCTACCGATACACGCAAATAAGAGAACTGGCAGGCGAGTCTGTTCATCTTTGTTGACTGTGTGTCCTTGTGTGACCCACAGAACAACAGGATATTGACCTGGACGTGGACTTTGACGTTCACATCGGCATCGCCCACACCCGCTGGGCTACCCACGGGGCCCCCAGTCCTGTCAACAGCCACCCTCAAAGGTCTGACAAGAGTAATGGTCAGTTCCGCAAGCCAACATTGACAAACATTTGCCACCAATATGTAGTGTTGTGTCATCCACGCATCTGATTGTGTTATTGTGATTGGTTGTCTGTTTTTCCCAGAGTTCATTGTTATTCACAATGGAATCATCACAAACTACAAAGACTTGAGAAAGTTCCTGGTGAGTCGTCATTTCCCCATTCACATTGACTCGACACATTTGCTTCGTCTAACAGCATACGCTCGCGCTCACCCGTTGCACTGTCGTCCCTCTTCCTTCCTTCCTTTCTTTCTTTTTCTCCAGGAGAGCAAAGGTTACGAGTTTGAGTCCGAGACTGACACCGAGACCATCGCCAAGCTGGTCAAGTACATGTACGACAACCGCGAGAGCAACGATCTGAGCTTTGCCACTCTGGTGGAGAGGGTGACCCAACAGCTGGTGAGGAAGAAGCCCTGTGTACCATGTGCCTAGCACAGCTGTGGTTGGCCTTCAATAAGAGATTCTGTCTCGTGTGTTTCCTCTAGGAGGGGGCCTTTGTCCTGGTCTTCAAGAGCGTCCACTACCCTGGAGAGGCGGTAGGCACCAGGTAGAGTTTGCTCGACAGCCAATAAATAAATACATCTTTCTTGTAAATGTGATCATTTAAGGTATGTCACATTGTCTCTCTTCTCCTGGTCCATCATATTGCAACATATTGCTTGTTAATTAATAAAAAATTTAATTGTTTAGTATATACATGGCATGACATTTACAGGCAGGTATTGAGCATGAACGTTTTTTTTTCCACAGGAGGGGAGGTCCCCTGCTTATTGGAGTGAAATGTGACCACAAACTGTCCACGGACCACATCCCCATCCTCTACCGCTCGTGTAAGTGTCTCGTCGCGCCACTGCACTCTCATCCTGCCTCCAGAGCCATGACCTCTGCTCATCCTCCCTCCAGAGCCTTGACCTCTGCTCAATCTCTCTCCAGTGCCTTGACCTCTGCTCAATCTCCCTCCAGTGCCCTGACCTCTGCTCAATCTCCCTCCAGAGCCTTGACTTCTGCTCAATCTCCCTCCAGAGCCTTGACCTCTGCTCATCCTCCCTCCAGAGCCTTGACCTCTGCTCATCCTCCCTCCAGAGCCTTGACCTCTGCTCATCCTCCCTCCAGAGCCTTGACCTCTGCTCAATCTCCCTCCAGAGCCTTGACCTCTGCTCAATCTCCCTCCAGTGCCTTGACCTCTGCCCAATCTCTCCCCGTTTTCCAATCAGCCGCCAAGGACAAGAAGGGCTGTACGGCCGTGCCCCGGCTGAGCGACCAGGACACCTGCCTGTTCCCCGTGGATGAGAAAGCCGTGGAGTACTACTTTGCGTCCGATGCCAGGTCAGTCAAGAAGAGTCCAGTAGGAATAGAATCAAAGAGGAGAGAGATGGCGTGAAACAAACCACGCCTTAAGAGCGGCTGACCGCGGCGGCAAGAGTCGTTGATCTTTCATGCCTCTCTCTCTCTCTCTCTCTCTCGTTGCCACGGCAGCGCCGTGATCGAGCACACCAACCGCGTGATCTTCCTGGAGGACGACGACGTGGCGGCCGTGACCGACGGCCGGCTCTCCATCCACCGGATCAAACGCACGGTGGGGGACCACCCGGCGCGCGCCATCCAGACCCTGCAGATGGAGCTGCAGCAGATCATGAAGGGTGAGCGGAGGGGTCCCCGGGCCCCGCCCCCCCCCCCCCCCCCCCCCCTGTGTTCTGTGATGGACTTAGATTAGGCTTTTTGTAGTGTACTAGCGTAGAATGTTTTGTTGTTTTAGTTTACTGGAGCTTTTTGCACGTGCTCCCACGTAGAGAAACGCACACCTGGATCAGTCGTACTTTCTCTACCTCGGCTCGTTTCTCTGAACCGTATGTGTGAACAGGTGCTTATGTCTTGCCCTGTCATTTGGTGTCTTGGAAACACTGGTTATTACACTGAAGTTGTAAACTAAGGCGGCGCCGCTATTATACTGTCGGGGAATAACTCACTCAATCAGTCACAGCTAGACAATTGATCCCGTGCCCTCAGGGAGAAGGGGAGCACATCAAAGGGAAACGCAAAAGCCCCTTCTCTCTTTCTCTTCTGGTCAATGAGACCGCTCTCTCACCCATGATGTAGTTTCTAGGGTTCCTGCTGGGATTTCTGTAAATGTTCCAATAAGGAAGGTTTTGATGAGAGTTCTGTATGCCTGCTGTATTTGTTTTTCTTCACCTAGCTGTCTTCTCTCTGTATTCCAGCAGGGGGCAGACACACGCTGGTCAGGGCCTGAAGGAAGACATTCCTTTGTGGTCCTGTCATTGCAGCCCCTCTTCTCTTTCTCTCTTTTCTTTCTTCTCTCCTCCCTCTCTTCAGCCTCCATTCCATGAGCCTTGCATAAATTGGCTAATTCGCATGACCCAATTACAGACAGAGGCAGAACTCTGTAAAACTCTGCAAAACTCTCCTATTTTATTGTCACAAATTAAGCCTATGCTTTCTTTTCTTTTTTTGTGGGGGGGGTGTTGGAAAGATAACTTGCAATAAGGGTAAATAAGGTCGTCATTTATTTCTAGCGCCTAAAGCTCTAGAAGCTGGCTAAGCCGGTTTGTTAAGGAGCTGTCTGCAGAAAGACATTCATTTTATCTTCGTTCCCCGAAGCTTTAACAAGGTAGTTTGGCATTGAGACATTGTGTTACTAAATGTGACCGACTATGACCCTTGCATGAGTTTAAGCACAAGTCAACAATGCTACTTTAAGTGTGCAACGTGTTATTTAACACTTCATTTTAAAAAAAAAGTGTAAATTAATATTCTTCCAAAATACTTTTTCCGCTTTTGTTGTTCTTGGAGTTAGTAACTGATCGTCCCTAATCTCTCTCGTCCAACATCTTTAGGAAACTACAGCTCCTTCATGCAGAAAGAGATCTTCGAGCAGCCAGAGTCTGTGGTCAACACCATGAGAGGAAGGGTCAACTATGATGACAACACAGGTCAGGGCGCTGTCTCCCACTTTCCCCACACACACACACACACACACACAACCCCCCCAATCACTGCCCCGTTTACAGTGTTTGGTTCTTTTCCACATACGTCATACTTGCAGGGCTTTCCAAATTAAACAGATATGCTTTCTATGCACAACTTGTGTCTTAAGTAGACCAGGGACATCAGTCATATGGCTATGCACTTCTTATCCATCAAAACAAAACAAAAAAACTAAAAGCTGCAATTAATTTAACATGAACTCCAGACCACAGTGACTTGGACATTGGCTTAGGCCTGAGCACTGTTGCAAAGCATTATTTGACCGTGACCAGAACTGTAGAAGAGCATGTGTTTTTTTTTTCTCTTCTCTGCAGTGATTCTGGGGGGACTGAAAGACCATATCAAGGAGATCCAGAGGTGTCGCCGTCTCATCCTGATTGCATGCGGCACAAGCTACCACGCTGGAGTGGCGGTAAGTAACACCTCCCCCTCGAGCTGCAGCCACACACTCATGCTGCCCCATTGTGTAGCAGTGGGTTACCTGCTTTCGCTTGGGTGCTGCCTTGTATGTAATGTGTGTGTGTGTGTGTGGTTCCAGACGCGTCAGGTGCTGGAGGAGCTAACGGAGCTCCCGGTCATGGTAGAGCTGGCCAGCGACTTCTTGGACAGGAACACGCCCGTTTTCCGAGATGACGTCTGCTTCTTCATTAGCCAATCAGGTAGGGGGATTCTTGTGGTCCCACCCCATTCCAGTTTTCTTTCCTCGTCTCTCTGTCCGCTCCTTTCTCTGTCCTTTTTTTCATATTCTCTCTCTTTGTTGCTCCTGGAGTAATCAAATAACACTTTTGAGCTTTTGTTACATATGTCTCTCTCGGTTTATATGTATGATCATTATAATACAGCATTGTGTCAGTCTCCACATCTTGTTTGTTTTGATAGTACACCAGCACAAAAACATCAATGGAAACTGTCACGCCCATATATGGGCATCCTGTCTCATGCCCCCTGTGCCTCTCTGCAGGTGAGACAGCGGACAGCCTGATGGCGCTGCGCTACTGCAAGGAGAGGGGCGCTCTGACGGTGGGCATCACCAACACCGTGGGCAGCTCCATCTCCAGGGAGACGGACTGCGGCATCCACATCAACGCCGGCCCTGAGATAGGCGTGGCCAGCACCAAGGTAAAGACCCGCTACGGTCCAACAAGAGAAGACGGATGTGTTCGCTGCCTTCACCGCCGCATGGAAGTGACGTCTTTTAGCTCCTCTGCCCACTTGTGTGTTCCCGTCGTTTCTCGGGGTTCCCATGAGTCGATCAGGCTTCGCTCTCTGCTGTTTCCCCCCGTGACTGATGTCTTTACCATCCCCTCGTTCCTCACATACCTCCTCCATGATGCAGCTAGTGAAACGAGACTCTTTTTCCCCCTCCGCCGTCCGTACCATCCCACAGTAGGAGAGAAAGGAAGAGGACAGCTGGGGAAGGATCTCTGGGGAAAAGTCTCCCTTTTAGAAATGGGGGATCACTTTTCGTCTTGGCTTGTTTGGCCAGTTTCTTCCTTCCCTTCCTGACTGTCGCGACCAGTTAGCGATGGTGGGGATTAACGAAACTATGTCCCCCTGCTATTTGCTGCACCAGCCTAATGCAATCCAGGGCCAGCGTCACATGGCTTTCCTGTTTTTAAGGTTTTTTAATTGACTCATTGTACTCATTGTAAGACGCTTGGGTACAAAGGGCCCGTAATGCAAAGCTTCAAGCAATTTCTGCTTCACCATCTAGAATATGCAGGATGTGGTTAACCCCTCTGAAATAGGAGAACTACATTTTGTCTCCTTAGGAGGTGGCTGTCATTCGTTCCACACCACTCTGTTGTTATCCCAAAGAGAAGCCTTACATTTCAATATTGTCTTTTTTTTTTTTTTTTTTTAAAGTGGGCATCTATTGCTTTTTGTTTCCTCGACTCCTTCGCAGGCAGCCAGGTTAGAATTTAGAGACAAGCCCAGCGGCAGAGCAGTCCTGTCCATATATAAAAAAAAAAAAAGAAAGTTGGCCAGGAACAAAGAAATAGAGAGATGGAGGAGGAATGGTATTAGAGAGAAGTGGGAAAGGGAGGTTCCTGGCTGACTTTCGCTTTCAAGCCTTGGCTCGGGGACTCTCCAGAAGGTAGGCAGATGCAAGGCCCCAGAGACGGCAGCAACACGCCTCACAGACGCCATGGCTTGGCTTTTGTGACCTGGCTAACTGGCTGGCTGGCTCGCTCTCCCATCCACTCTAACCCAGCTCATGAAACCACGGGGGGGAAGATGCGTGCCACTGTGCTAAATGAAGGCTCAAGTCTTGTCTCCTGGCTGCACGATTTGTCAACCAGTCACTCTAATGGGACTTGCAGTGGAACATTTGTAAATTAGACCTTTTTGGTTTCATTAATGCAAAACTGTTTTAATGCTGCAAAGCCATGGCTGGTGAAAAAAGGCCAAAGAGAGATGGATAGTTCAAAGTGTCCCTGTCCAAGTCACTGTGGCTAAGCTGGCCAACGGAGAAGATGGAATGTAAGCAAATAAGAACCACCTGTTGTCAGATGGGATCACTCCTCTGGTTTTTATTTGAAGATTTAGCTAAATACCGCCCCCTTCCAAATGTAGTTTACCTAGAAGACGACGTGTTGTGTTTGGAAGAGAGTTGAAGAGAGTGAGCGTTTCGACTCTAATGTGAAAGTGTGCAGAGTTCGTTTACTTTTCACGCCACTACCTACAGCGAGCCAAACCCTGGAGAGACGAGGTGTCTCGATTTTTAAAAATGGAGTCTGGTCGTCTTTGAGTGACAGTTGGGTATTCCCCTTTCTTTCCAGGCTGTGATGTATAGGTGATGCCACAGCGATGTCGGCCTAGAAAAAAAACCCTTCAGGGCCTCAGAACCGCTGACAGTCGGCGTCGTCGGCTCGTCTCGCTCCCACTCCTGACGGCCGCGATGGGTTTGCCGTCGGGGCTGAAAGAACCGTGCAAGGCTTTGTGCAGCTGGGCCCTTGGCTTTATACGCTGGCACGGCCAGGTCCACAGGGTCCCATCGAGAGCGCTCTGGCCCCCGAAGAAAGGCGACGAGAGGCTGCCAGACGGGCTTGGGGGAGATTGGTGGGGAGTGGGTGGCGGGGATGGCGAAAACCGCGGCCAGATGGTTTCTTGGCGAGCGCGGAGAGGCGGCGCTGACGTTTTATAAATAATAAAAAGAGTTAAACTTCTTTTGCGTGTTTGTGACTCAGCAGTTATTGTCAAACTATGTAGACCTTTTTAGGGTCTCTTTCCTGCTGGGTGACAACCAAGCGCCCTTACTGTCATCGTGGTTCTCCAGCCCGGCTCTCTGACATCCCATCTGGGGCTCATCATTCACTAGAGGGGGGCTCGGCCTGCCTTTTGGGTGTTTCTGCACCTGTAGTCAGCGCTAACACTCACTGCTGTGGATCAGAAACAGAGCTGTTACGGCATCTCCGGCTCCAGGCAGAAGGGACGCACCGGTGCCTGTTGTCTAGAGGCAGAGGGCAGGTTTCTGGAGGTGTTGCTATGAAGGTTTTCACTACAGCGCCAAGCTGACAAGGCCATCTGCCTCTTTTGTCTTTTGTTTTCTCTGTAAGTAACTGTGTGTGTCTGTGTGTGTCCGTCCCAGGCCTACACCAGTCAGTTCGTGGCTCTGATCATGTTTGCGTTGTTGATGTGCGACGACAGGATCTCTATGCAACCGCGGAGGCGTGAGATCATCCAGGGGCTGAGAGTACTGCCAGGTAAGGTTAGAAACACACACACACACACACACCCACCCACACAAACTCTGAACAGTCGCAGACAGAAACACACACTGGCAGTCTTGAGACCGTTTGCAAAAGGAAATGTCAAAGATTCCTAACCCCGACACAGACGATAGATGGACTACATTAAGGAGGCGGGATGGGAGGTGACTGGAAGACCCCCAGACATTGGCCTGCTTGACTTCCTCTCAGAGTCTGTCTCTGTGTCCTTGTAAGCTGCACTCTGGAGCCAGTCTCAGTCTGCAGAGAGTTAGTCATAACTAATGAGACCCAGAGACTAAGACAAACGTACAGTAAAGAGAGAGAGTGCAAAGAATTAGTGGAGAGGGCAGAGGGAAAATGGGAAGAGATATTGCCACTAAGAGGGAGAGGACGAAAGGAAAAAGCAAGTGAGGGTTTACATGGGAGGACGGGAAGGGGCTGTTGGCCATGTGCTCTGGCATGCTCCTCTGGATCCAAAGCATCTGATGGGGTGTCCCTGGTGCTGTTCTAGTGAGATCTGGAATGTCTGGCCTCAGCCCTCTATCCCGGAGCTACAGTAGGCTCCTGTCATGCACAGTCAGTAACATTCTTACAGTAAGCATCTGTCCAGCACAGTAAATAGCGTTCCTACGGTAGGCCTGTGATGCACAGTCAGTAACATTTTTACATTAAGCATATATCGTGCACAGGCAGCAATATTCTTACAGTAGGCCTCAGCCATGCACAGTGAATAACATTCCTACAGTAGGCCTGTCCTGTGAAGGCAGCAATATTCTTACAGTAGGCCGGTCCTTGCACAGTAAATAACATTCCTACTGTAGGCCTCTGTCCTGCACAGTAAATAACATTCCTACATTAGACCTCTGTCCTGCACAATAAATAACATTCCTACTGTAGACCTCTGTCCTGCACAGTAAATAACATTCCTACATTAGACCTCTGTCCTGCACAATAAATAACATTCCTACTGTAGACCTCTGTCCTGCACAGTAAATAACATTCCTACAGTAGACCTGTCCTGCACAGTAAATAACATTCCTACAGTGGACCTCTGTCCTGCACAGGCAGCAATATTCTTACAGTAGGCTCCTGTCATGCACAGTAAATATCATTCCTGCAGTAAACTTCTGTCCAGCAGAGTCAAAATCAGTTGTCAGACCCCCCCCCCATCCCAAGATTAGCCCTGTTGATATGAGACTAACTAAATGACCTGAAAACAAACCTTCAGATACAACCAACAAACATGTTTTTCTTGCAAAGATAAGCTTGATTCGATTGATTTGTTGTAGGTTTTTGAAGTTGAAGCTGCAAACTGAAGCGTGTGTTTTTGTGTGACTCAGATCTGATTAAGGAGGTGCTGAGTCTGGACGATGAGATCCAGAGGCTGGCGGTGGAGCTGTACCAGCAAAAGAGTGTCCTGATCATGGGCCGAGGCTACCACTACGCCACCTGTCTGGAGGGAGCACTGGTCAGCGCCAAACCCCCTCAACTCTCGACTGTTTTTTGTTCTCTCTCTCTTCCTTTTTCTCACTCTTTTTCTGTTGCTTTCTCTGCTCTTTTTTTTCTGTGGCTTTTGGGGTTTCTCTCTCTTTACGGAATTATTTCCTCCACATCCTCGTAAATAGCTTGGCGTCAACACTAGCCATTTTGTTGACTGAAACCAGATATGACCTCTAGCTGGTTAAGGCCACCTGACAGACTTATTCTGCCAAACCCTTGTTGGTGACTGTTGGTGTCTTTTTATTGACTCTTCAAAGAAAAAAAACTGTGTAAGAGGGAGGATCGTGGTTGTAACTGGAAACCCATGAACCCTCCTTGAATCCAAAGTGCACAGTATAAGTGATAAACCAAAATTCTTAGCATGTGGGGAATTGGGTGTAAAACCCGCTCTCTCTCAACACTGAACTTCTAATGGAGCCCTTCCTGGAGGAGTCTCAGTATAACCATTTTCTAACTAATTAGACCAGCTGTGCTTAAGACATTGGAGCGGCGTTGAGAAGTACAACATTAGCTTGAGTCTTGCTGTCTCCTTTGCTGTTCTTTGGCCACTGTAGTTGACCTGTTATGTACCTTTCTGTAAGTTAAATAAAGGCATGAGAGTGTAGTTTCATTTCTGGGCTTGGTGCCTTGAAAAAGGTTAGAGTGTGCATCCTCACTCCTATTGTTAAGTAGTTACTTACAGACTACTTTTCTATGTCATGAAAGTTCCACTACCATGCGTTTCTCATCCGGTCTTGCCGTTGTACTTTCCCTCTGTGTTTTGATGGTATAGAAAATCAAGGAGATCACATACATGCACTCTGAGGGCATCCTGGCTGGGGAGCTGAAGCATGGCCCCCTGGCCCTGGTGGACAAACTCATGCCCGTCATCATGATCATCATGAGAGACCTCACCTACGTCAAGTGTCAGAACGCCCTGCAGCAGGTGGTGGCGCGCCAGGTGAGAGCGAGCGACGACACACACACACACACACACACATCTACGTCCACACAGAGGACAGTGGCCTTCACACAGACTGTTCACATAAAATTCTGTGTCCAGTAGCCTTTCCGTGTATACAAATACAGTACTTTTGTGGAAATCTCAAGTGGTTTTAAGCCCGAATGCTGTCAAAACAGACACCCGTCAACTAAGGGAGGTTTTTTATGGAGAGCTATGACTTCAGCGAAGGAAAACTATTGCTGTGTGGTTTTACTTGGAGAAAAATTGACCGAGGTCAACAGAGTTTTTGTCTGTTGTCGTAGTTGAGTGTGAACATCCTCCCAAAAAATACAATCCTTGGATTTTTATTTTGGATATTATGAGATTAGCGCGGGCAGTTTGCACGTTAGACGAAACGTCCCCGGGACACGTTGTCCAGTGCACACCTCGGCTCCTCTCACCACAATCACTACAAGAGAGGCTGAGCTCCAGCATGACATCACCGCTGTCTCTAAACAGCAGCAGATGTGGCTCAGCTCAGGCTTCAGCTGTGAGGCATGAAATCCTATTCAAAACAGCTATTCTGCAGGCAAAGGACCGTGAGGTATCGAGTTTGGTGATTTTTATTTAGAGCGCCAGTGCCTGAAGGTTTTGAGCAAGTGTGTGTGTGTGGTGTGTGTGTTGGTAGGTAATAGAATGTTTGTTGTGCCACAGGGCAGACCCATTGTAATCTGCGACAAGGACGACTATGAGACCATCAAGAACTCGAGCCGCACCATCAAAGTGCCCCACTGTGTGGACTGCCTGCAGGGCATCCTGAGTGTCATCCCCCTGCAGCTGCTCTCCTTCCACCTGGCTGTCCTCAGAGGCTTCGATGTGAGTGCCCCCCTGTGTCAGACATCCAAAGTCTCCCTCCATTCCCCAGACCTCTGTAACCCCCCCCCCCCCCCCCCCCTCTCTTGTGCCCTTGTGTCATACTGCTATAGTCACCACTATAGTGTGCGTGTGCGTCCTCTCCTCTCCTCTCCCCATGTGTCAGACCTATGTATGCCCCCCACCCGATATAGTTCCCCCTGTGTGAGACCTCCATAGTCATCACTGTAGTAGCCTCCCAGATGTTACCTTTTCAGTCAGATCCAAGGAAGATGTCCAGGAAGGACGGCCTAGAAATCTGTTTTGATTCTCAAATTCCAGTGGTCGAGAGAATGCCAAGCCCAGTTGTTTTTGTAAAAGTCAAGAGCCATGGAAGAAAATATTCCTTTTGCACAATACTCCCACCCATCCAGCTTATGAGGTTCATTTTAATGATGATGTTGTTGTCTATGACGGATGAATGAATTCCACGAAATAGCAGCAGATTTGGCGCATCATCAAAATGCGAATATGTATTGGTTTGTTTTTAAGCTGTTGTATTACTCACTCTCTCCTTGCTTAGTCGGATTTCCTTCATAGTCTTGTTTAAATCTTGCCTCATAATTTGACGGTTGCACTTCATTACCACTTAAAGCCAGTTTAAGAAGTGTTGACCTTTTTCAGGGTTGTCATGTAAGAAATACTCTAAAAAAGACTGTTGTTGTCCCCCCCCCCCCCCATCTCAATACAGGTGGACTGTCCAAGAAACCTGGCCAAGTCTGTGACTGTAGAGTGAAGCACACCATTCATCACCCTCAAAGCATACTGATACACACACACCAACTGCGATGAAGAAACTTGCCACAAATTGAAGGTGTTGTTGTTATTGTTGTTTTTGTTGTGAATAGTTTTGTCATCGGCGGCACGGTTTGGGTTGACACTTCTTTGGTTGTGATAGGACTGTCCATAACCATACCAATCAACAATCCATATGAAAGGTTTTTGGGCTTGGCTGAAGTAATTGTCTGAAGAAATTGTGACTTGTTTTTATAGCTATCCACATATCTTTTCATTGTTAAAAAAAAGGGCGGGGGGGGGTGTAAATCTAGGTCCGTGTTTGTTTCAGAATGATACCGAAGTTACTGGTTGATTTGGGGGTTTCATGACTGCAATGTGGGCTAAGCGTTCTGTGGCAGCTAATCTTTTGAAATGTATAAAAAGAGACAGTTTTAAATCATTCCAAGCTTAAGTCTAGTTACATTGGATGTGCTTCCAACTGTTAATGCTGAGTAATTCGATCGAACTCAGTTTGACGTACATAGCATTGTTACTGTTTGTAAAATAAGGTCAAAATTGAAGACGTGGAAGAAGGTCAAAGTAAAGCAGAGTAAATTGTGTACCATAACATTTTTATTGTCTCGTTCAGTTCTTGGCTGGATATATGCCTCAAAGAGGCATCTTTCATGACGTTAAAGACCTGGCTCTTGCCTTCGTTAACTACCGTAGGTCAACTGATGTGATTGATGTTACATAAAGGCCCTTCTAACATGCATTGACATTGTCAACCTTTCTGAAGATCGTGGTTTCTGATGTGTATTTTCTGTGACATTAGTAAAGCAGTTCTTTTTACTAGTTTTTACAATTACTACATTTACATTTTCCACCCTTAATCTTAGTCTATCTTTATAGTCTATAGTAGGTCAGTCTCTTTATTTTATCATTTTTCCTCGTTACCAAGGAAACCTTGTTTAAGAGTAGCAGTTTGTTGTACGAAATAATTAAGTATCAAACCTATTGCATGAAATGTTGCCAACCCATAGCCTGTCACCATGACTACTTTAAATGCAATATTGGGACCATTTGTATGATTTCTATTGATTTTATTTTCAAATCTGGACAATTTTTATATACATAAATTATTGACTGAATTGTTTGTTTTTGATATGAATGTAACTTGACATTTAAAATATCCCAAAAAACAAGGCAGTATAAAACCAAACAACTTTTGTTTAGCCTACATAAATCTACCTTCTAACCAAAGCTGTATCTATAGAAATACTGTTTGAAGCCATTTGTGACAAGTGGACAGTGCAAAAGAAATACCGGCTACCTAGTTAAACAGTGAGCCTCATTTAAACTTGCAGCTGCTATTTTAAATATAGCTTGATATGTCAGCTTTGTATTGTCCTCCAAGTTGTCTAATAATCTACTGTTTATGGTAGAAGTAAAGGTGGTTGATGTATAAACCAAAATAGCTGAATAGGATACTTTTAAAAATTGTCAAATTGGTTTGTATTTGTATACTTTTTTTTGTATTTCATTTGGCATGAGTGGATATGAATTACTTTTACAATCAAGCCTTAGCCTTTATCTGGGAAACAAGACATTCATGTTTGTTTGTTTTTTCCAACTGTCATTTCTTAGCTTTTTCTGAGCCAGTGCTAGAGCAATGAGGTAGATTTTAAACTGGACAACGTTATGGGAAGTAGGTTTGTCAGTCAGTTACTATTTAAAATCATTAGCTGCAGTTATGTTGATTTAGTGCAAGTTATGCAATAAAGAATTTCTTTCAATTACATTTTTCTTGACCAAGTTTGATTAGTCGCTGGATATTAAATATGGGTGGACTGTCATAACATGGAATAATCTGCGAACAATGTGATAAAAAAAGGCTGTTTTATTAAAAACATAAGCACCTATGTACAAAGAAAAAAAAAATGCCTTCACTGAAAATGTAAAAAATATAAAATAGGAACAGTTTCAGTCCTGCATGCCTGAAGTAAGAATTTTGTTTTTCAGTGAGACCAGAGAAACCAAACTATCGAAAGTGCCTCTGTGGTAGATTTAGTGATGGCTCTGAGGGCAGAGAGAATTGGACTGAGGTACCCACCTAGAGCCAGCACAACCAAGACAGTGGGTCTGATGCATTTACACAGTGTTAAAATGACTGAGGACGCAGGCTGAATGCATCTTTCCAGAGCCAAGGTGACTGACCAAGCTGAGACGGAGCACTGATGGAGAGTTAAAAAAGCAGTCAGCACTGGTTGGACTGACTTGAACCTCTCCACAGATAGTCGGCACTGGGAAAGCCATTGGACGGAGTTGCTGCTTGTCTTTGTTGAAGAAGCCGTGTCTGATGGACAGTGGACAGGGAGGGTTACGCTCTCTTGTCCATTGTCTAGGTGTGGCGTCATAGCCAGTAGAAATAACTTAAACGCCGTGTTGACTTTTCTGACGGCTGAGAGGAATAAGGAAAAATGTTGGGTAAAATCCAGAGCGGCCTCGAGAATATTTTCATTGCACTGGCAAAGGTCTGTGGTGGCTTCAAGTGCGGTGTAGGTGCAGTGACGGAAGACAGCCAAAGTTCCCAGCACTGAGCCATAGAATCCTGATCCTCCAATTAAACAGAACATTGCATATACGTTTCTTTTTCACTCTTTCACAGAGTTTAATTACAAAGAAACGTACTGTCAATGATTTTTTTTTTCCCCCGCCCAGGCTGTCCACGACAAAAGCTAACCCTCCAAAGTCAATTCATTCTTCTGTGTTAAATGTGTAATTTGATGAGCAGCAGGGCAAAAGTAAATTTATTCTGATTGGGTAATTACCACCACCTGTTGCAATGCTGCATTTTCGTCCACATTACCATGGCTTCCCTCAGCTTGCTGGTGTTAACACTATTTGAGTCTACGTTTCTGGATAGTGAGATGGTGAAGTACTACTCTTTTTTTATTGTCATGTCATATCTTGGCAGCAAGTAGAAAAGTTATGTTCTGCTTGATAAGTTGATTATTTAGTATGCCAGTGACTAGTGTGTATGTTGACCTAGATCTCGGATCTCTTGGCAGTAGAATTGGCAAACAGTACTGTGATATAACCTGCTGCCAAACATTACAAATGGGGAGTACACATTCATTTAGCAGATGCTTTTATCCAAAGCAACTTACAAAAAATTGTGCCTACAAAAAGATAAGCTAAAAACTATAAGTCAGGTAGGTAAAGTAAGTGTATCCCTGACATCTGTATAGATAGATAGATAGATAGATCATTGGGAATAGATCAGTGAGGAATGCAGCGTTCACTAACCTGTACTATGCGTATAACAGTACATTTACTTGGCCTCTCAGGGTACATTCTACTGCCCTGTACTGGTCATTGGTATTGTCCTAGGTTTTCAGTTTAATCCCTCAGAAGCTCTGTCTGGGAATCTATACATACTGTAAAATTGTATGGATTAATACCCTGATTTGTATATGTGACATGTAGGGATGAAATGCACAACGGGCTGGGCATATTCTGAGGGCCTACTGTAAGCTGGGCCTACTGTAACAGCTTGAACAAACTGTAAAGAGGATGGACATCAATTGTAAGAAAACATATCCTACATTGTCTGAGGGGAATATTACAGTGCTCTTCCAAGTTTGATACATTTTATCCTATTTTTGGCAATGCTATGTTGCTGTTGCTGCGCACACATTGTCATTGAGTATTTAGTGGAAAAAGCTGTGTTCTTGAGGACAAGTTATTGGTATTACTTGTCTTTCCTCTGGTTCTTTCTGCCCTTCTCCCTTTGCCCAAAAACATAATGGCACGAACAATTAACACTGCAGACCTTTCCTTCAGCTTGTCCCATTTCCTGAGGAGAAGATGGTGTATAATGTTTTCCGCCATAGCTCACTCAACTCGTGCATGTGACAATGCAAAATATCAACATCTGGATGATGTTAGCCTCGCGGCACATATTATTGCTTTTTTTTTCGTGCTGAGTGTATGCTTCAGTGTATGTGCTGCAATAGACTCAGTTCAAGTTTCCAGTGCTTTGAATTGGCGAGGCATAGACTTTGTTTATAAACCCATCGACCCCAATGCCAGATTGCCTAAGATCTATTATGCTGACTGCACAAGAATTTAGATTCACACAGTTAACATTAGAGCTACATGATCCGTCAATGCAAATCAAAACACAAGTACATTTAATCGCCCCAATAAAAGATTGTGAGCTTGAAACTTGCATCTACTGGAATAAGGCCCTAATGATGACCATCAAAGAGGCATTAAAAGATTCAAAGTGTTTATCATGGCGTTGGTAGACAAAGTTTTATAACCGATTCAAGGAAACTGCAACCCAGCTGGAAGAGGGAGGGGCTTTCATGAAATGTGACGTCATGCCAATAATATTGTTATAGGCCCCAGATGATTTCTAGAAACTGGGTCTGAGCCTGTTTTCACCTTACCGTGAAGTGAGTCAAATCGATACATTATTTTCACAGGTCAACATTTTAACCTTTTTCTGATTTAAAGACTACGTGTTTTGACCGTTTTACTTCATACATTTCCAATAAAAGTAATTTCAAAAGTACTGCTTACTGTGTATTACACCTTTTTAGATTTTAGATGAAGTTTTATTTTAAAGCCTCGCAGGTAAAAAAGGAAAATGTACTTGATCAAAACTAACTTTACAACACTCCTTAACTCGGATGACGTCTCTATATTCTAAATAAGGCTATCTACCTCGTGTTGAAGAAAGCTTTCACCACCTCTCTATCTATCGAATGCAAAACATTAAACATCTGGATCCCTTCCATGGTGTTAAAAAGAAAAGACAACGGCTTGTCAATGTGTTCTCAATAAAAGTGCCAGTGCGCAAAGACAACTTTCCATTTAAAAGAAAAGCTCTCCCATCTCCGTGTTATGGATAGGTAGACAGTCTGGACTCTATTGGAACTCATCTGGAGACATAAAGATCTGTCTGACGAATACCGCCGGCTCCTTCTAAAGCCATTGAGTGGTCAAGGCCAGCAATGAACCAGAGCTGCGTTGACAGTGAAGCGTGGATAAGGTAACCTGCATAAGACACCTGTGACAGTTTTTTAAAGTCCTAAGGTCAGTACAGCAGTGCAGAGATGTAAATAGTACCATGTAAACTTTTTAATTGAAACCGTTTCATAACTCAACAGTAATCATACTATGGGGACTAATATTGAAAAATAAAAAAATGCACAAACGGCAACACATTCATAAACAGCGTTGAGTGAATATGCATACCTACATAAGCCACACAATAGATGACATGCATGAACTCCCTGGAACTTGATAATGAAGCATTTTTTCAATTCAGGCACGTCAGTTGTATTACAAAACTGTGTGCACAGCACTATTTGCATCGTTAATGACCCTGAAGAAAAATGATTCTGCTTTTGCCTTAAAGGTAAGAGTGTAAAGTATAATTAAGAATAAAAACGTATATATTTTTTGCCTTCCTTTGTAAACAATCGCATTGTGTTCTGTAACGTGATCATTTAGTTAGAATTTGGTAATCATATAGTTATACATGTGAGTTACCAGAATAGTAAAAAAAGTGAAATAACTTCCCAGAAATAAGTCAGCTAAACCAAATCATTACAATGTGATTGTAAATCAGTAAGTTGTAATGTCATGTGCAGATTCAGTGTTACAAAACCCAAATTGTGGAACAATTTGCAAACAAAAAGCAAAAAAAAAATCTTTATTTACTCATTCACAAAATAACCGAGGTAACAATCCAAGCCATGGTTTTTTTCTTTGTCAGGAGGACTATACCCTTCCATCCATGGATTCGTCCAGGGCTTAACGCTTTAAGACCTTGTGTCTTTATAGAGAGCTATCCATTACGAGCAGTCTTTTGAACTTCAAGCAAAAACCATACATTGCACTGTGGAGCTAAATGTGTACACCAGTCTTTGTACAGTAGACAAATAGCTATAAAATAAAGTCATCCAACATTTTCGCTGCTCCACTCTTAGGAAGAAGCATCTCATTCTGGTTGACCATGAATTCTATCTGTTGGAATTAAGGCAGGCCAGAGCTGAGACCAGATGGGACTTGAAAAGGTCTCGCGTTATCAGTCTCCTGTCCCTCTATCCTATCTCTCTCCATGGTAAAGGTCTCTACAGGGAGGGTCTCGGTGGAGGACGGGCCGGTGGCGGAGCCCGTCCAGGGGGTGGGCCCTGAGGGGGTGGGGGCAGGGAGCCTGTGGGGGTGTTGGGGGGCGGAGAGCTGGGCGGCGAGCTGGGTGGAGCAGGGAGGCAGAAAGTAGTGGGCGGCAGGGCCCTGGTGGGCGGCGAGCTGGGTGGAGCAGGGAGGCAGAAAGTAGTGGGCGGCAGAGCCCTGGTGGGCGACGGGGTGGGTGGAGCAGGGAGGCAAAAAGTAGTGGGCGGCGAGGTGTAGTCAGGTGGAGGGGTGATGGGAGGAGGGGGAGTGCTGCAGGACGGAGGCGGGGTCGAGGGTAGCGGCGGCAGGCTGGAGGCGGAGGACGGAGAAGGGGAGGACGGGGGGCTGATGGGGGGTGGTGGGAGCTTGCCCTGGGGAGGTGGAGGGCTGCCGTACCCGCCTGGGGCGGTATAGATGGGTGCAGGGTGGTTGTTGTAGCGTGGGTAGCGAGGTGGAGGGTTAGACTTGACCCGCGTGAAGTTCATGCACCGGCCCTGCAATACAACAGACAAACAGAAGTGAGTAAAATTGTGTGTCACGATGAACTATAACGATATAAAAAAAAAACACACACACATATATATATATATATACATGCACTTCTATAGATGAAGTCAGAGGCTTTTGTGACATTTTATCACAAAGCAATAAGTGAACGTCTGGTCCCTGAGTGATGAAAATACACATAACAGAGCATGGCCGCTCATGACTTATTGCTTTGACAAAACACAAATGCACTGATCTGAGTCGAGCTAGTAAAGGTGAATTAGTCTAAAAGGATCAAAATGTCACGATGCTGTGTTCTGTTACAAATTGTGCGGACTGATCGCTCCGCCAGAAGCTCCCCAGGCATTTCTCTATTCAGGAAGCTTGTGCTCTATCTTTCAAAAAACAGTTCCAGTTACGGCATGACTGTATCCTATACATTTTCAGCTACATCTACACATGCTGTGAGTTGGATTTATGCTTCGTGACAGTTCATTTTCTGTGTCAACCATAGTGTGCTCTAATGGGGCAGAAATATATCTAGATCTGCCAGCAGTTCCAAACCGTGCGCAGTCCAAACTGAGGTCATTGCAAAAGGGGGGTGGGTGGCTGGTTGGAGGCTGCAGGAGGGGTCCAGAGCCAATGGACTTGGTGCTGAAAGGCCTACTGAGTAGTGACAGTCTAGCAGGGCCCCATCGTGAAAAGCTTGTCCTGGGAGACCCAGGTCAACAGTGCCTGTGGGGGCCCTAAGGTGGAGCCAGTAACTCACGTCTGGGTTTTCAACCCAGCTAACAGAAACAGCAAGGAACCCATTACTGTAACCCTGACTTAGCACTGCATCATCATGACAACTTGTTGCAGCGATCATGCCGTTTGGATATGTAGTGGGTTATTTAGTGTTCTTCTTGGTTGTGTGGCTCTCTTTCTCTCTTTCACCTCTATCTCTCTCTCTCTCTCTCCCTTTTTTTTCTTTCTTTCTCTCTCTTGCTCTCTTTCAAAAGTCGTTTTTCAAACAACGTAATAATTAATTTAGTCAAAACAGAAGATGATAAAGACCATACGCTGGCTAAAGAAATCCCTATTGCATTGTGGACTTTTTTTTGTTTATTCACAGCATAAAATGGGTCAGAAGTAGGTCTGGCCATCCCACAACAACCACCATTCCCCCCATCAAGTCAGTAGGAAACGGGCAATGCGTTGAGGGGGGGTAACGTCCTGGTCCATGGTAATATCCTGGAGGCACGGTGACTTTGTGGGAGAGAAAGAGAAGCTCGTGTCTGCGGTCCCCCTTTCCTTATCTCCCAACTGCTGCTGCATGGATTTAGGGGAAGTTATAAAAAGTGGAGTGGACTTAATTGCAACCAGAGCGGGTTTGTTGTTTCCTGAGAGCACTCCAGAATGCTGCAAAGCTCTCCACTAAGCTTCCTGTGTATTAATGAAAAACAGTGGAAAAGAGAGGAGGTTTCACTCCCAATTATGGTCTATTTAGCAATGCTTGAAGGTTGCACTCATTTATAGTTTTAAAAGGAAAGAGTATTTTGTACTGTATGAGAGTGGCTCTCACACGTGAAGACCTGCGGTAAAACAACAAGCATATTTCTTCTGAAATATTGTTTTACTTCGAACCCTAAAACAGTTTGTGCAAGTTTTGTGCAAAGCCGTACTGTATAAATTCACTGGTCTCCAGTGCTTTCCCTCATCCCTGGGCTGTCATAGCAACACATACTGCCCTACATGTGTTTCACAATGAACTACAAATCATGTTTAATCAGCATGCAAACGCATTGCCTGAGACACAATCGCTTTGTTCTCACAGTCAAAGTGGGAAACAAAGATCATAGCATGCACATTTCAGTGACCCAATTCCAGAATCGACATGAATGATCACCCTGCTGACAAAGCAAACATTCCATGTTTCACTGACTGAAATATACATGGACATACAATACATTGTGTCACAGTCTAAGAATAACATTTCCAAGCTTCCTGTGAACGTGGAAGAAGAGAATATAACCGTGTCCACCAGACCACCACAGCACTCAACACCTCAAACCTCCCCTGACTGTCTGTAGCTGGGGAGGGTCAGACTGTCACCCTTAGCCCCTGGTCAGCACTTTGTGGTAGTGTGAGCTACGTATGTTTGCCTCTGCATGATGACTTGAGCAGATTTGAATTCTTTCAATCAGGGTGCACTCCTGCTGCACTCGGTGGTGCTGTCTGGATACCAACTCAACCCATATTTTCCCAGCTGCCCCGGGTCTTATACGTGCTTTATTGCAAACAGCTGCCTAATTGTCTCGACGTTTTCAGCTGGGCAATCTTCCCACCAAAAAGCCTATGCAAAGCTTAGATTGTGTGCGTCACCTTATAGAAATGTGGTCTGGCCATTAAAGACGCCTATGGGACGCAGTTAACGGCCATTTTGTTTTTGGCGTGGCTCTCTTACTTACCTTGTCCCCAGGATATGGCCTCATCACAGACACTCGGTCATAGCCTTTCCTCAACAGGACCCAGAGTGCATCCAGTTTACCCTAGAGCCGTGAACAAAATGTCCATAGTTTATATTCTCTACAGATGTCCAACTTAATTCCATCTATTTCAGATATGATCCAAATTATTTAATTATTTCAAAGTTTTCATAGTGTTACGTAGTCTGTGTAAAGTGTGGGTGTAAAGTTTTCATAGTGTTACGTAGTCTGTGTAAAGTGTGGGTGTAAAGTTTTCATAGTGTTACGTAGTCTGTGTAAAGTGTGGGTGTAAAGTTTTCATAGTGTTACGTATTATTTAAAGTTTTCATAGTGTTACGTTCTGTGTAAAGTGTGGGTGTAAAGTTTTCATAGTGTTACGTAGTCTGTGTAAAGTGTGGGTGTAAAGTTTTCATAGTGTTACGTAGTCTGTGTAAAGTGTGGGTGTAAAGTTTTCATAGTGTTACGTAGTCTGTGTAAAGTGTGGGTGTAAAGTTTTCATAGTGTTACGTAGTCTGTGTAAAAGTGTTGTAGTCTGTGTAAAGTGTGGGTGTAAAGTTTTCATAGTGTTACGTAGTCTGTGTAAAGTGTGGGTGTAAAGTTTTCATAGTGTTACGTAGTCTGTGTAAAGTGTGGGTGTAAAGTTTTCATAGTGTTACGTAGTCTGTGTAAAGTGTGGGTGTAAAGTTTTCATAGTGTTACGTAGTCTGTGTAAAGTGTGGGTGTAAAGTTTTCATAGTGTTACGTAGTCTGTGTAAAGTGTGGGTGTAAAGTTTTCATAGTGTTACGTAGTCTGTGTAAAGTGTGGGTGTAAAGTTTTCATAGTGTTACGTAGTCTGTGTAAAGTGTGGGTGTAAAGTTTTCATAGTGTTACGTAGTCTGTGTAAAGTGTGGGTGTAAAGTTTTTCATAGTGTTACGTAGTCTGTGTAAAGTGTGGGTGTAAAGTTTTCATAGTGTTACGTAGTCTGTGTAAAGTGTGGGTGCTACACATCGGCAATGAAACTGAGTCCCCCGTCCCCTCGTCCCCCTACAGTGTAAAGCGCTTTGGGTGTCTAGGAAAGCGCTGTATCAAATGCAATCAATTAATAAAGAAATAATAGCAACCAAGAATTTAGACGGGAAGGGCCGAAACTAAAGGAATCAGTTCTTCCTGACTAAAAGTGCTGGGTCTGCAGCCACTTACTCCCTGGAGGGTGGTGCAGCCTGTTTATGGTATCTATTAGCAACCCCCTGCTGACCCGTAAGATGTGGTGAACAACGCCTTTAACTTAACCCCATCCTGCCTCGTTAGCTTATTGACTAAAAGGGAGACGCCAGTGTTTGTACAAACGAGCCTATACTGTAACCCCTCATAAACTCATCCCGATGTCTTAAAATGTGTTTAAATTGTACCTAGACAGAAGTGAAGACAACACATACCATGATGGGAGAGTACCACTTTTGGGGGCCTGCGGGCTTGCGCATGCCGTTGTTGAGGACGCGAGTGGGGGGCGGTAGGTACTCCTGCTCGGGCATCTTAACCTTAGCGTTTTTGGCCTTCTCCAGCTTTGCTCCTTCCTCTGTGGAACCTTTCTCCCCCCAGCGTACCTGAGAGATGACCCTCAAGGTTTGCCCTTTTTATGTTCAAATGCTAAAGTGATATTGATGGGGCTTAACAAGACCGGGCTGGCAATTAAGAGGCCATTCATAATATTACCTCCATCCTTTTGATCCCCCCGACACCTCTTCCTCCATAGTAGGAGGCATCCACTGTGGGCCACTTCTTCTTAGGAAGCCCATCTTCCTCTTCATCCTGGTATGCAAAAAATAGAGAAGACAATAGAAACGTATCCCCCGATTCTCAATGTCTCTGTGCCTTTTTTTTTGTTGTTGTTCTCTTTATAGACCTTTCTGTTTTCTTTTCTTCCTTTTTAATAAAGTTTTAGAGAGATTATGCCAAAACTTAGTATTATGCCAGAATTTAGTATGCCATAAAATGCCCATCGCTGATTTTGAGGTGAGGAGGCTTTAACCGCGAGCCCCTGCCTTAGTAACTCATAACCTACTAAACCACCATGACTCAGATTACAGGATATTGTATCAATGCCACTGTATACTGGGGCCCACCTCATGTTTCAAAGTTTACATTAAACAGTCAGATCTGATTTACCAGACTAATCTGATCGACATAGGCCCACCGTAGAGCAGGCAGACAGAACAGCTGTTTGACAGCCTTTTAACCCACAATGCCACATATAAGCTGACAATGGGTTCAACGAGCATCATGTTGAAAATATATCATTTAAAGGGCTAATAACGGGGCTAGGACCATGCAGACCTATGCTAAATTATTATCTGGAACATTAACTCGGTCAGAAATAAATAATTTAAATGGATTAGTTACAAAAAGGTGATAAATTGGTTCATATCATGTGTTATATAAAATACATGGACTTATTTATTTTTGTGTGTGTTTAATTAAAAACGATTGGATGTGTTTTTTGCAACAGACATTTCTGATTAAGACAATTATCTTAGATTCAGGTCAAAACTTCCCAGGACAAATGGTCTCAATATAGAACATTTGAAAACATTCAGTTACATTTTTAATTTTTTTATTAAAACCATGAACTCAAAAGCTTACCCGTTTATACTGTGCTAACATTATGTTAAGTTTACGTTGTTTGGTTTGGAAGTACATACAAACTTTAGAACTTCAAAAGTATCACAGCAGAATAATACGAGAGGGAGTGTGAGTCAAATGAGACTGGAAACATAATGTTCTTACCGAACTGTCCTCCACTATTGGTGGTGGGGGTTCATGGATGATCTGCAACAGAGAACACAGGGTAAACACTTGCCTGGCACCCAAACTACGCCTGGCTCGGCTGTCGCTCTAAGTGATTCAGATGTATATACTGAGCAGTGTAGTGGAATAACACGTTAGATGAGTATCAAACAAGGTCAACACACTCTTGGGATAACAGAAAAACTTTCAAAATAGTCTCAACCTTTTCAATTTGACAATGACATCATTATGTTCAGTAAATGCTGAGGATGTATTTTCCCCACTTTTCTAGACTGATGACGTAAAAATCTGCCATCCAGATTTTTAGACCTAAGCTTGTTGATGAGTTGGAGCAAGGGATTGAGTGGCTGAACTGAAAGCACACACAAACACTTCTGTTTTGCAAAGGAAGAGAAAGGAATCTCGTGTGCACTGCCAGATAAAGACATCTGAACTACATTCCATCAAAAATAGCATCAACTCTTGAGTTCATTCTGTTTTTGTTTTGTGGTTTGCTCCTGTGTTTATATTGTAAAACTTTGAAGACTTTTTAACGTGTCTTGTAGTCATATGATACTGCATAAACGTTGTTAATACGTATTTGTTGTTCAATGCGTAGGTCAAAACAGAATCTCAGAATGTGAAAATCCTAAACTGGATTCATGCTGTTTTTCCTCAGAGCTGCTACAACCGAAAGGTAGGAAACCAAACTGGTTTCCCATGGTAACACAGCCTCACTTTACAAAACAGAGCTGGGCACGAGTTTTCACGGAAAAATGGCTGACATTGAGTCAAAAAAATTAAGAACCGAAAGTCATGCTGTAAAAAAATGACATCCCTGTCCTATCATTGCCAGCTCTCCTGTTTCCAACCTTGTTCAAAACATATTTTTACAGGATTTCAGCCTCTTTAATTCTGTAAATGTACTGGGATAGGTTTGATCAAAATGAAATAAATATTATGATAAATCTCTGTTTTATGGGAATAGTCACACCAAAATACTTTGTGGACATGTGAGTTAGCAACCTAACCTTCTGATTATGTAAGCTGAACTTTCCATAATAACATTTGTGATTCCCTTTTTCTTCCTCGGCGATTTACTAAATAAAGTGATATCTGACAATAGCATTCTTTTATCAATAATGAGTTTACCTGATCAGGTAACTTGCTTGTACCTTGCACCTTTTCTCCAAAAGGTGCAATATAAATCCAGCTTGGTGCTACTTTCTCAAAAGAAATCATAATATTTTCTAAATGCAATTCAACAATGCCACACACAAAATATCCAGAAGCAGACACGAATAACTCAACACACCAGGAAGCTGCGAGTCGGAGGCCTTTTAGAAGTTCAGGTCCTAAAAGGTCAGAGGGGTCAGCAAGGTAACGGCGACCTTGAGAGGCACAAATCACTTCACCAGAGGGTTTAATGACTTCAACACACGTCGGCCCATCAGCTAGCCTGGACCTGCTGTGCCGGTGATGGACTCACAACGTCCACGGAGGGCCACGGGGCTCCACACCTCATGGCTCAAATACCCCATGACCTTCACACCACCAGGGACCTTGTTTTGGGGTTAACTAGACGGCGTGGCAGTGGCCTTGTCCAGTCCAAACAATCCTGGAGAAGGCATTAGCCCCTCTCGCCACTTGTCTCAGTTAGCCTTTAATATAGTACATCTTCGCTGTACAGCGTCTTGAAATGAGTTCCAAAGCATCTCTTAACATTAAAACAACCTCTCACAGAGAGCCTCACCACATCGTTGCATCGGCTGTGGTGGAAGTGAGAGGACTATAACATGTCGCAATAGTGCTAAATAGAAGTGGCATGTCGTTTGCCATAATTCATAAGTTCCATAAGTGTCTTTGTTTTGAGTGGGATTAAATCGCAGCTAGTATTGTTAAAAAAAAACAAAGTTCCTGTGCTTGGTGTGTGCTATGGCGTTGTGTTGGGTCAACACTCACCACGGTGCAGCAGAGGGGCCAGAACCACCACAGGAGGAGTAGGACCAGCAGCAGCATCAGAATCAGCAGGGCGATGGCCAGGATGGTCCCGTCAGACTGAAATCACACAGCCACATTAACATCTTTATCTTGGCTTGCCCTCTGCTTTGGAAACCTGAAGTATATCAACAACGTTTCGAAACACAGCATCGGAATGTGCTTCCAACGGCAAACTGATGGACGCCAACGTGTCCGGATATTATTTCCTATTCCCTATTATTTTACTTACTGTATTCTTTAAATATTCGTATGTGAAAGTTGATGATTCTGCCATGTTGTATAAAGGTGAGGGAATAGAGGCGTCTTGTACTCACACATCCCATAGTGGTGATGGTGACGGAACTGGAGATGAAACTGAGCCCCTCGTTCATGCTGACGTAGAGGTTGGCCGTCCTGGAACAGAGAGAGAGAGAGCCATATTCTGCTTTTGTTGTCATTTGTTATATGTGTTGATGCTTTGGCAATGTAAATATATACTTTACCAGGCCAATAAAGCTGAATAAATTCAGAATTGAGAGAGAGTGAGAGATGAGTATTGTTAAGGTATCCGCTTTAAACTCCCTTCCCCTGAGGACTGATGCACTAAAACGCTGACCTATACCCATATCTCTGTCTTGGACACATGATGTGGCCAAGGCTAGGCCATTGCAGTTTTGTGCTGGTCAGTTGGATTCAGCGGTGGGAACGAGGGGATGGAGAAGGAAGATGAGAGACGAAAGAAAACGGCGTGTGGTAATAAACATGCACATGTTGGGATCATGGACACATGCTGCTGTTTGGACACGGTACTTACATCCCTTCCTCTTGAAGTATGGGTGCAGGACACAGAAGGTATGTGTCTTCCACGATCAAAGGCTTCACCACTAAAAACAAAAAGGAGGAGAGCGGCCAAAGACGATTACAACAAAACATATTATTCAAGTTACATTTCTATTAAAACGTGGTCAGTTGACAGATAAGATCCCCACATCATTATAATATTGTTGCAATGGCAAAACGTACTCGTGGCTTAAACCGGACCTTAGATAATGGTGTTTGTTCTCATGACGCCTTCATTGGTCGATTTCTTGGGAATGACATAATCTGATTGGACAACAGGAATTGCACAATGAAAACATTGTGCAGTGTCCCGGTGATAACACAGCCAATTGATTGCGTCAATATTTGCCTTGGGATCAATGACTTAAATCCCATTCCTTTCCATGATAGCATTGAAATGATTAACTCATAACTCTGATAGTTATTCAAGTCACCTGTTCAATGCCACGCTTGCAGCAATGCGACCGACAAGGCACAGACATCAGAAGCATATCTGTTTTGGCTGGAGCTCTGGTTCTGAGGGGAAACAGACCCAGCGAGCATCGCCCTCCTCGTCGCCCAAGGCTGCCTGTTTATCCTGGCTGAAGGGAAACATACCCCAGGGCTGAGGGGAATCAACGGGGTTCTAGTGCTGCGCGGGCCTCTGTCGTCTAGCCCAGCTCCTGAAACACCATCGGAGCGGTGGAGTGGGTGGAGTGATAGAAGGGTGAGGGTGGGGGGGAGGAGGGCGGGCGAGCGAACATCTGCCAAACTCAGCTAAGAGAGCCAACACAAACTGCAGCCAAACGTCCCAATCATGAACTACTCTCGTGAGCCTCGCTGCCTGCACCCACCCTGTACTGCCTCAGACAATCAAAAGGGGACTCTGAGGGGAGCTGAGGGCCTACTAGAGGAGACTGACTGACTGACTGACCGGCTGACTGACCAAGAGCTGGCAAAGGGATATTTTCAAGCTTTAACCAACTGTCATCGTGTTTCCATCGTTTTACAACAGGGAATTTAGGAATTAAGATAATGGCACACAGCCCTGCTTCATCTCGCGATGACGTTTATGAAAAGGTCATGTTTTACTGTAGGCAGAAGAAAGTATGTGCCCAGAGATTCAAATTAAACGGAATTACCCGGGCAGCTCATCCCAGAGACCTCAGGAAGGCCTGTGTTCTGATGCTGTGAGCTTGGGGGTCAGTGTCAAATCATGAAACTTTTTTGCGCACATTTTATGATATGAATCTTGAATTAAATGTAGATGAGACCACTCAATGAATAAGCAACATGAAATAATTAAATACAACATCCCCTTCCAAATTATTTGAAAAATGCTTATTTTAACACGTTGGGTGTGGACACTTTTGCTAATTTCCGCTTGTTTGAATCCTCGTTGCGACATCTCTCACCAAAGGAATGGAAGATGCCTGACATCTCTCCCGTCCCTGTTTGTCAAAGTTGGGGCTCTGGACTGTATTTGCCGCTGCTTTTCCTGGAGACACTGACTCTGACATCTATTCAGCTGCTCAACACATGTAGCTAGGAACCAGGAGCCTGACCCGAGCACGGAAAGCCAAGGAGAGGTGACCATTTTGTAGCCTACAGTTCTATTTTATCGCTGGCCTGCATTTATGCACCTGTGAATACATTGCCAAAAGTTATATAAGATAATAGGATCGATAACCATAGATAAATTTAAAAAAAAGTTTTAATAGAGACGGTTACATATTAGTTTAGTAATGCTCGTTGTGTTTGAGGAAGACCATTGAGTTGTCTTAAAGCTTTCGAAACTCCTTTCGACTGAACTCCCAATCTAAGAACAGTGGCTTTATAATTATCCTCACTGGCTGTGCAGCGTGTGCTGGGAATGGATATGGAGGGTTAAAGAGTAAACACTCCATGTGGGAGAGGAAGTCAACAACAAACAGATGTATTCTATATCTTGAGGTTGGGGGTGAGCATTTAGGGGTGGGAGGGACATTGAATCTGCATGCGTTACCATTTCCATTGGTTTTTGTCCTTTGGAGGGAGTCTGGAGCTATGATGTTTTTAACTTTTTTTTTTTTTTTTTTTACATTTAGACATCAATCTGCTATCACTAGAGCGAGATAGACAAAGATTTGTTTTAAGCAACCTTTTGACTTTGATTACATATAATGAATACACATGCTTTACTGTGTGGGGCTTCTATGTCATGTTGGATTCAATTTCAATTCAGTCAAGATAGCGTGGAACCCTTAAGTGCTCACTCCCAACCTCTAGATACAGGAGCTGAAAAAGGAGTTTGTTTGAAGAAGCTAAGTGATGTTTTGAAGTCAGAAGCCTGAGTCACTGTGCTACAGAAACAGTTCAGACTTACAGTAAATAACATCCACGCCAAAAAAACAACAAAAAAACATCTTATTCTCCTCACTGCAGCTCAGTATCACTGGCAGACTTGGTGTCTCACTCCAGGCTAGATTTCCTCTTTATTTGAAGTTAGAATGGCTATATATGGTGTTGTGCCTAGAAGGGGTTTGTAAAGTGTGTGAAGGGGTGGGGCATCTTACTAGCCCATTAGACCACTATTAAAGACGGTGGTTAATGTATGTGCATCCAGGACCTTCCAACCCCATTCCTTCCTCCTCCTCCTCCTCCTTTTCCTAGCGTTTGTGGCACTGCTTCCCCCTTATCTGTCCTCTCAGGCCTACATCCAGGTTGTTAAATATGCCCTTTAAAAGCAAACAAAATAATTGTTTGTTTTTTGGCCGGGGTTAAATGGTGTGAGGACGTATTTGCCATTATTTTTCGCGTGGTCATAGAGGACCCCAGCTGTGACGAACATCACTTGACTTTGAGGAATCTCAGTGAGGAAACAGGGAAAACGTTGTTACCGTCTCTAACTCATAACATACTGTAGGCCCTGTAGGTTTCCAGCAGTTTAGCCACGGGGTCTCATCAGCCAGTGATTTTATTACATCATATTGCAGTTAAACCTGGCAGGTTTTTGATTTGTTTTGATTGTGTAATTTATACGAGCACACCCTTTTGGCAGTAATAACACTGCACGTATTTGACAGCTTGTTTGAGTTATAAGGGGTTGGTTTTAAGATGGTGTCCCACTTACTCTTGGTGAGCGTGTCGTTGATGCGGAAACTGCACAGGACCTTCTCGACGTTCCGGGCGTGAAGGAACCCATTCCCTCTGACGACCACTTGGAAAGACTCTGGAGGGACAGGAAGAGGGAGGACAGCAACAGGAGTATTATTTGAGATGAGATAAAGTTTGGGAGTCCTAAGGGAGGTTGTCGTATTACAGAAGCCGTTAATACATAACAGGACAAAATAAGAATAAAATAATCATAATGGAACTGTTGTTTGTGAGTCCTGGGTTTATTTGACTATACAGAACGCAAGCCTAAGCTATTCACTAAGCAATATTTTTCCTAGATTTTGTAATCAGTTTTGTTTGCCTCTTTACTTAAAGCACAGTAGGAGATACTTCAAGGGGAGGTCAAGGGCGTAGGTTTGTGTTGGACAAATGGAGGGGAGTTGCAGTTATGGGCATGCGCTTTTAACTGGGGGGTAATATATGCAGGCTCTGATTATTGGGGGGGGTTGCAACACAGCCCATACCCCCTGCAATCTACGACGTTGTGTGAGGTACTCGTCCTGTAAGTCACCATACACACTACACCATGATGTACTGTACAAAATAAATGTTACTCATTGTGGGTCAAATCTAAAATCTAAGCATTACCTCATCATTATCTTGTGTTTAAACAGTAGCTGTCAACAGACGTGATGTGAAAAACCCCATACAGTGTTATTCGTTCATCCTGTGGAGATGCTGTAGGGGCCTCTCCGAGACAATACCACAAACCCATGGTTTATAAACACTTTATGATGGCATGCGTAGGAATACCAGACTGTATAGATTGTCACAGAAAACAACAGAATAGAATAGAACAGAATAGAACCAGAATAGAACAGAGCGGAATACAATGCAACACAATTCAATATAATGCAATGGACTGAATAAGGACATGGACATGATGATGATTGACCACTACTGGAAGCAGGTTCACTATCAGGGGAGGAACTCATTCAGGCCAAGCAAAGCTGCTGCTGCAGTGTGTGTGTGTGCAACATTATTTACAGCTCAGACGGGCTCCTACAACTGCCAAAGAAAAAGGCTAGCATCTGTGCTGTCTCCAAAAAAACATTCAAAGTCAGCGAGGGAGGGGAGTCTCAGAACTGTGATTTAGTGAGAAGCCTGAGAGGGTCAGAGGAGGGAGGAGACGAGAAGGGGGGAAGGACCAGAGGGCAGCGATATGGCTCACGTACCTCCTGCACAAATACTGGACGGCTCTGCCGCTAGGATCTCGATACAAGACTTCTTCAGGATCTAAAAGGGTAGAGGCAAGGTCACACAGCGGTCACGGATCGGTGGTCAGTTCTCTGGAGGTCGTGACCCCTGACAGTTATGACAGCTCTCTGACAGTGTTTCTGCAGCTGGCAATAATTTACCTTGTTGATCCTTCTTGTAGGTTCTTTGGAATACATGCGAGGTGAAAACACTGAGCTAAACTTCATTGAACAAACAAAGGCCCATTGGACATGACAATTTGAACTGAGCAGCTCTGGAATGGATATTAATCTGAATTATTTTCCATTTTTTAAAGTGCTTCCATTCTCTAAAGAAAGTGTAAAGTATTTTCCCTATAATTTTAATCTCTGGACTGTCTAGACTAACCACGGCAAAATATTGTTCTTCAGACTACAGATTCTACTTTGTCTGCTACACCATGCCTGCTTTGATTAGCTTTGAGTGCTTGCCCTGGAGTACTCCTTTCTTTCCTACTGCTCTGCATATCTGTATATCTGCATGCATATATACACCCCCCCCCCCCCACACACACACACACACACACACACAGACAGAACAGTATGCATACACTGAAGACTGATCTGATTGGTCTGATTTACGGCAGCACCAGGGAGTTTTCCGCGTGCTCCTAATCTGCTCCAGGTGACAGTCAGCTGTCTGACCCCTCACCTGGCTGAAACGTCTCAGTGCCGGAGGGGCACGATGCTAGCCGACCCACTAAACAACTACCCCTCCATTGTCATCATTTAACAGAGTGTACATACTAAGGTAAAGCTATGGCAGGGGACAGACATGTGTTGCATGCTCCTGTGTGGATGTTTTGGCAGACTCCAGTAGCTACAGATCAAAAGCGGGCAAGCAGTGCGAGTAACAGGGGGGGTCATCCTGGAATGTCTGTCCCTGGCGAGACTTGACGAATGGAGTAATTATGGTTATTGTCCTGATCCCTTTGTCTCTGCTCTCCCAGTCAATGCAATTGCTTCACAATGTTAACGGATGGAGAGGGAGGGCCTTCTGATAGATCTTGGTGATGAAGAGCGTCTACTGTTCATAAAGATATTTCCTTTGAGCTTCAAAGGACAATTTTGTATCTAGTTAGCTTGTGTTTTGCAGAGTACGGCAGAGTGTTGGCACAGTGAGTTGAAGTGGCTGTGGCTGTGTGTCCGCCTCCGTGTGACAACTGTGCTTACCGAATCAATGACTCCTTGGAGGGCCTCAAATCCATCATTCACAGGGAAGACATGGTCCTTGCTGTCAGCTATATTTGCCAGCTAAAAAAATATAATAATGATAATCACATGATAAATTATAGCATGGCGCAGTAAAGATGATTGACAACATTTGAGTAGTAAGACTTCACTAAAAACAGTGTATAAAAAAGTGGTTTCAGAATCAAAGTTCCTTACTTCATATATTGTAAAGCACTGTCTTTACGATTTAACATTGAGGTGCTCTGGAGAAGTGTAACACCCCGACACCCCCCTCCACAACACACACACACACACGCACACACACACACACACACACACACACACACACAGACCTGTGTTTCGTTGAAATCCTTCACCCCCACACAATAGACTGTTGCACCTAGGCTCCGGGATCGGTTGGCCTGTCAGGTTTTCACATTGGAGGACAAAAACAGGAAATATTCTCTCAACACCTGGATTTAATTAAAGCATTTCACAATGTTAACCAGTAAACATGTGTTACATACTCTGCCAAAGTTTGGGAAAAACAGGACAAAACAATTCTGTTACTGTGCTCACAATCATACTAAAGGCTATAAAAAATGCTTTTGGAAGATATTAGGAATGGGAGAAAGACGTATTAGCTAAATATGTGCTTGTAATGAAAAGGGACTGTGACGTTTCCACATATTCTACAAAATCATTATGAAACCTGACATTGCTGGCACAACTGCTGCCTGTAGGACCTCTAATGCTACAGTTAACGTTAGCCTCACTTTATCTGTCAGCACGAGTCCAAAGTGCATCCTAAAGCGAATTCAACAGTCTGAGCGTTGCATGCCCGCGTCTGCAATCCCCTCAGGTGTCTATTAAATCTTTCGGTTCCTCGTTGCAGATGAGCGGAGAGCGGTTTGATTTGTGCTGTCACATGCAGACTATTCTCAGTTGTGTATATGGCCACATTTTCGCCACATTCACTCTATCCTCTCTCTCTCTCACACTCATTCAAAGATGCACTCATAACAGTCATAAACAAACAAATATATATATATAAACACCCACACAAGCATTAATGCAGCCACACTCACACATTCATTAATGCAGTCACACACACCACACACTCCACACACTCACACATACTTTGTGAGTTCCACACGTACACTGTGTCTTACCTCTCGCTCAGCATAGTAAAACAGGTCTTCGTGTAACTCTCCATCAGTGAGAGCTATGATAACACTGGCAGTGCGGTACCCTGCAGACAGACAGTTTTTAGCAACACTTTGAACAGCTTATCATGCCTAAGCACAAAATTATGACCATGTCAGGGTTTAGTAATAAACCATGACAGCAAGTTACTGTCTGTTAGAACATTACAGTACAGTGAGATATAATACAAAAAAAGTTATAACATATTTCTTTAGCATATTAAATCATTCTAATTGCATGAAAATGTTTTTCAGAACTTTGTCTCAGGAATGTATCCCTGGACTGTGTCAAAATCTAATGCAAGAAAATATGTGTCTAAAAAAATGTATTTAGTTGCTTAAGGCTCAATAAGCAAAATGCTAGTGCACAAACAGAAAATAGGAACTTCGAGCTAAAAAATTTAACATTTAAAATGAAATAAACCCAGAGAACTACACACCTTCAGAGTTTCCATAGTATATTTGTTCACTGGCCTGTAAAAGAGAATTAGCTGGATTGAAACAATACACTTTTCACCCGCCACCCCCCGCAAAATATGAATGAAACTAACTATTCCATATTTGCAACAATGGGCGCCATTTTGGCTCAGAACCACGGTCTTTGTTCTAGAGCCAGAATGGAGATAGATAGGTTTCAACTCCTGGCTCACCCTCTGGATTCCCTCATGCATGAAGGTGTCTCCGCCTGGATGCACATTGTAGAGCTCTTCCAGCCCTTTGCTAATTTTCTCCCTGGGCAAACAAAACCAACATCCATAGTATATTATGTTTGATTTATATTGATTCATGCACATATTTAGCAGTAGATCTTACACAATTGTGCCGCAGCATGGTTATAGTTTGTTGACTATGAAAAAAACGTAATTTACAATACGAAATACTTTTATTAATCCCCAAAGGGAGAAACTGAGTGCCACCCTACATATAGGACAGACAACAGGCAAGACAAGAGACATAAAGCCTGTCATCTTAAGGCACTACAAAATAAGGGGATTGAGCAGCACAGCACCATAATAACTAAGTAATATAAACATCAATGTGACTGTGTAATAGGCCTACATGTTAGTGGTTATATATGACATCAACATGTTTATGGACACCAACATTACCAAAGTCCTCAAACTTATGAATGGACCCCAACATTATCACACGTATGCAGAAGATTAAATCATTATTGTATAGGTATATGTCTTGCTTGTCTCACACTCATAAATTGGCTGGAAATTATGTACACAGGTGATTTAGATTGACACTAGATCCATCTGAACAGTTTCATTTGACAAATATTTTATTTCCGAGAATTTATACACTGTTTCCTCAATGACATTCTGACCATTTTTATTCTTTTTTTGTGGCTGTCTGTCATTTTTAAAACCTCTCTCTTGTGACTTAACAAGGAACTTTCATAATATAGCCCTGCAAAGACCAAGCAAAATGAAAAAACTATCCTGATCTCTCCATAGAGATTTCATTTTACAAGAATGACCACTTGTGTTACAGATTACGAAGCTAAAACCATATTTGGATGTATTGGCTGAGAACACAGACAGACACGCTGATAGACAGGAAACTAGCCCTGTGCGAAGTAGAATAGCAGGAAAATCATTTTTTTTTGTGACTCCCTGTAAACTGTTGAAGAAAAGATTGGATACATATGCGAGCCAAGATGTGGAAAGCCGCAAGTCAAAAGTCTACAGCTTGCCAGATTGATGGTACAGTAATATTGTCAAATCAGTGAGAAAGAATTCTGATTGATATCTTGGTGTTTCGGACTGGTGATAACGCTCTGTAAAATACACTCACTTTGTAATGAGATCCAAACTGTAGGTTACCCTGACAGTAGGACCTCTCGCACAGAGAGACAAGGCAGACGAACAAAGAACTCAAAAAAGCTCAGACATAGAAAGAAGAGGGATATAAATCCCACCCACCTGTCCTCTGTCAGCCTCATCAGAATCTTTCCTTCGGTCGAGAACACTATAAAGGACATCCGCAACTGGGGACTGAGGGGTTGGGATGATAAAAACAACAGTCCAATATCTGACACAGACATGTAAGAGTTTGAGGGATTTGAATTCATGGAGACAGTAAACATAGATGTCAGTAGATTGTGTATTTTTTGGTTAGTGGTTGAGTTTATACATGATATATATGTTCAGTTTGTCAGTGTATAGATTAAGTAAAACACAGACTCGTGTTGTTACCTAATGAATTTATAAGCCAGATGTTCAACAAAGTGGTAGATTTCCGTCCAATGGTGCTGCACACTCCCGGATCTGAAAAGCATCAAGACAAGCTAAAGGTTTGTTTAATCTAAAACAAAAAACAGCAGTTTATAGACAATCAAGCAAGAGTGAATTAAGAGTGTGTAATTCTAGTCTAATGAAGTTGCGTACTGAGAGGTAATTGCCTGCAGAAACCCAGTCTTTAGTCCATATAGTATCAAAGAGCCCCGTAGCCTATAATGTACCATTCTGTACGCACAATCTGGGTTGATAGGCGGCACCAGCAGCTATTGGCAGAGTGAGGACTGATTAGATACTTTATGGCATCAGTTCAGTGACCCCAAGCTGATCAAGAGAATGTGACGCGATTCTCCTCTGATTACAATTAATGTCTTTATAATGCAATGTCAATGATCTCAGCATTACTGGGGTGGATTAAATTGCCTCGCCAAAAGCCTAGATGTGAGTGAACGTGTCTTAATTCTACTTGAGTCAGCCTGACCTAACACAAATACGGAAATATTGATACCTTATTACACAGCTTATTAATAAACTATTTAGAGCATAGCAGTTTTTTTATATATATATTTTTGTTTATATGTTAAAGAATATGCCTAGAGTGGTATTGGCATGGTCTCCAAGTTTGCGTTTACATTTTATGTCATCGAACTACAAGCCTTCCAATGGTTTCCATGCTCCGTAAGGAAATTCTGAAAACAACGTTTAAGCGAAGTGAGTTATCCGGATTGTAATTTTCAAAACTGTTCAATTGAATAACACCCCCGTGTTTCATAATAAGAATAAAGAACAAGCACACTTTCTTTACGTCCCCCAACCTCCTTTCACTCACTCCCCTCTTTTCTGGAGCATGTCTAAAAACACCATTTCCCCCATGTTTCACCAAGATGTTAGTCCCAGCACGGACAGCACAGCCAAGAGGCATTGGAACATCTGGACCCAATGGAGAAAGGGTTGCGCAGAAAAGAGGAGAGACGCTAGAGGAGGGATGAGGCAGACATTACAGACTGACAGTTAGGAAGGTGTGTGTGGGGGTGGGGACGGTGTGTGTGTGTGTGTGTGTGGGGGGGGGGGGCAGCAATTTAGCAGTTCAAAGTCAGAAAGATTAAGGGGAGTAGTGACATGAGCAAGTCAGGTGGATGGAGAAACAGTACTGCTCGAAAAGAAGTAATTCAGATTGACACAATTACATGTGTGTGTAATATCAGCTAACAGTTAATGTCTCTATATAGACATTAGACACTGAGTTATATTGTTGAGCAAGGGTTTTCTAAAACAGATTTTGGTTAAGCTGTTTCTCTGACAGATGCCAAGATCACCACTGGAAAAATTGTAAAAGAAAATAAAAGTAAGCTACAAGTTCATGTCTGCCTGCAGTGTTAGTACATAGTGACTGCTGTCTGCTCTATCTGCATTGTAATTAAATATGCATTTTGTTAGACAGGGCATGTTTGCATTGAGTTTGTGATTACATTTAAAGAGGCGGGTGTATGTAATTTCCCAGTTGTGTCATGAGGTAAACCTAAATGGGGCATTCAAAGTTTGTTTGCAGTTACCCATCTACATTCAACTGCAGTGAATCATTTAAAAAAAAAAAAAGGATAATTTTGTTAAAACAGCTTCCATGCAATATTTACTTGTGACCAGACAATTGCAGGAAAAACATGAAATGCATGCCAGCACAGAACATTTTACAAATACAGCGATGCATAAGGCCTATGCAAGAGTACAAGGCCCATTAAGCTGCCTGTTTGTGGGAATCTGTTGCATTTAGTTGTTATTTCTACTTTGTGCTTACAAAGTCTTCGAGAATACATATGTAATAGGACCATAGGAATTCATTGACTAAATGCATATCAAACAGATATAGTGTAGCACATGCATCTGAGAACTTGCATAGTAGATCATATTTACATATTAGTCATTCAGTGAATTAGAAAATGGAAAGCATCCTATGTTTTTCCAGTCAAGTCTTTTTACTTTTTTTTCTCTTTTTTTTTTGGGGGGGGGGGGGGGGGCAACGCAGCATATTCGCTCTCCTCAAATGGTTCTTGGCAGCGTAATGATAACAATAACAAAAAGGACGATGTGATGACCGATCTCAGTAAACACTGAAACAGATATGATAACATCTGATAACAACAGGTGTGTAAAAACCGTCACAGAAATACGTCCCGTCATCCTGGCAATCACATGGTCAGATTTTGGCTTAAATATTTTTTACAAAAATGACTGAAGCATACACTCTAAACTTAAAAAAACTTTTTTTTAAGCATTTGTTTTTTCTATTGAACAAGGGGGTGATGTTAGGGTGGTCATTCAAGAGAAGTAGTATTCATACAATCTTAAAACAACAGCAGCCCCTAAATTATACCTACAATGAACTGTATTACAGTTATTCGTGGTTGACCCACCATGACTTACCAGATGTCCAACACAGAAGTTAGACAGCGACAAGAAGAATGACAAGAGACAATGACAAACTCACTTGTCCAAAACGAAATAGAGGTCAAAGCCTCCAAAGCAGGAAGATCCAGCCTGTCCCTTGTCCTGGTTCTGTTCAGGGTTCTCAGCTGCCAACACCATCAGTGTGGCAGCAACAGCCACCACCACCACAGGCAACCACCAGCCTCTGCTCCCACACAAAGACATTTCTCCACCGGAGGTTATAAGCCTTTGATGAACTCAATAAAATCAGCAATAAAAAAAGCAAATATAAAATCCCTTTATTTTCTTCCTGTGGTTCCTTATCCTCGAATCGAAGCTGCCCGAGCAAAGCTGCACTCTTAACAGAGTGCAAAGAGTGCATCTGTGAAACTACATTGAAAGCCGAGAGGGGAATGCGTAAGTTCTGAGTATTCTGAATATGTCTCTATCTAGTCAGGCGAATCTCATCACAGGAGTCAGTGGAGTTAACCTAGCCCTTCTTATTTCCCTGGGGATGTGGGACGTTGAATTCCATCTTAGTGGACCAAAGTAGTACGCATCTAAGTTGGTGTCCTTCTTTCAGAAAGGCTTCTAACTTTTTTTCTTTTTTCATCATTAAATGGTGTAAAGTGGGTCCAGAAAAAGAATTGGAAACAGAAATGTTTGTACATTTTCACTGCCACCTAGTGCTGACATCAGCTAATGATTTTTCACTCAAACTATTCCTATCTTGGTCTGGTGTTAAACTGACTTCAGTTGAAGGTGACTTTTTAAACAACAGTGTAAATACACTTCTCAAAAAAATGAAATGGGGGGGGGGGGATCATGCTGGATATCTATACTGATATGGACTGGGTAATGGGTTAGGAACGAATGGATGCCACATCGTTCGATGGAAATGAAAATTATCAACCTGAAGAGGGCTGAATTCAAAGACACCGCGAAAATCAAAGTGAAAAAATTATGCGGTAGGCCAGTCCATTTTGCTGAAATTCCATTGCAGCAACTCAAAATTGTACTGAGTATTGTGTAATGCCCCTACGTGCTTGTATGCATGCCTGACAACATCTGGGCATGCTCTTAATGAGACGACGGATGGTGTTCCGAGGTATCTCCTCCCAGATCTGGACCAGGGCATCACTGAGCTCCTGGACAGTCTGAGGTGCAACCTGGCGGCGTCGGATGGACCGAAACATAATGTCCCAGAGGTGTTCTATTGGATTTAGGTCAGGCGAGCGTGGGGGCCACTCAATGGTATCAATTCCTTCCTCCTCCAGGAACTGCCTGCATACTCTCACCACATGAGGCCGGGCATTGTCGTGCACCAGGAGGAACCCAGGACCCACTGCACCAGCGTAGGGTCTGACAAATGGGTCCAAGGATTTCATCCCGATACCTAATGGCAGTCAGGGTGCTGCTGTCTAGCCTGTAGAGGTCTGTGCGTCCCTCCATGGATATGCCTCCCCAGACCATCACTGACCCACCACCAAACCGGTCATGCTGAACGATGTTACAGGCAGCATAACGTTCTCCACGGTTTTTCCAGACCCTTTCACGTCAGTCACATGTGCTCAGGGTGAACCTGCTCTCATCTGTGAAAAGCACAGGGTGCCAGTGGCAGACCTGCCCATTCTGGTGAACTATGGCAAATGCCAATCGAGCTCCACGGTGCCAGGCAGCGAGCACAGGGTCCACTAGAGGACGTCGGGCCCTCAGGCCACCCTCATGAATTCTGTTTCTGATTGTTTGGTCAGAGACATTCACACCAGTGGCCCGCTGGAGGTCATTTTGTAGGGCTCTGGCAGTGCTCATCCTGTTCCTCCTTGCACAAAGGAGCAGATACCGGTCCTGCTGATGGGTTAAGGATCTTCTACGGCCCTGTCCAGTTCTCCTAGATTAACTGCCTGTCTCCTGGAATCTCCTCCATGCTCTTGAGACTGTGCTGGGAGACACAGCAAACCTTATTGCACTGGCACGTATTGATGTGCCATCCTGGAGGAGTTGGACTGCCTATGCAACCTCTGTAGGGTCCAGGTATTGCCTCATGCTACCAGTAGTGACACTGACCCTAGCCAAATGCAAAACTAGTGAAAAACTGTGGGAAAAAATTTCAGTGGCCTCCACCTGGAAAACCCTTCCTGTTTTGGTGGTCGTCTTATTGTTGCCCCTCTAGTGCACCTGTTGTTCATTTCATGAACGCCAAAGCAGCTGAAACTGATTAACAACCCCCTCTGCTACTTAACTGACCAGATCAGTATCCCAGAAGTTTAACTGACTTGATGCAATGCTCTGATAAAAAGTGTTCCTTTTATTTTTGTGAGCAGTGTAGTTACATTCAGTGTTGTCTCTTTTTGATCAAGTAAAATCACAACGATGTGCTTGTACAATGTTAACGTACCGAAAAGTGGATACACTTGTAATTCTAAATACATAGGGTGTCAAAATAATCAAAAGTGAGCCCCCTATGAACACCATTTTAATGGAAGGAATTTGGGTTTGAGAGAAGATTGGGGTTTTCATGCAAACATAAGCAAGTTTACTCTTCATTTCCAGTATGATACAGTGTAGCTGTTTTATTTGCAGCTGTTGACTAAAATGTTCAAATAGTAACACAATTTTGGACTAAAACAATTACTAATGGAGGACCTGTAGGATTGTAATCTTTCGCTTAATGTAAATATTTCCATCTTTAACGACACCCAAAAAAGAAAGGCATTCATGAACAATGAGGTTATACAAGAAACAATGAAGAGATTTATTTCATTAACACAGACAGACTACTTTCCCGAAGCTGAAAAAATAGGGCACTCAATGGAAGTATCATTTTTCTTGAACACCCTGTATTTACACACCTTGGAATCAAACTCTGACACACAGTCATCGGGAAAGGATTTGGGCACCGAAAACCTGCAACACCAGAAGCAAAAAGGTATTAGGCCTGTGTTTTATTATTGTTACAGTAATTAATAATGATACTATCCATCCGCTACTATAATTTAATACATATATTTGTTCTTATTATAAATTTTTTTTTACTTGAAATAAGTGTGACTACTACTGAGGTTGGACCATATTTTCACAATTCCCGTATTACAAAAAGCCTGCACTTATCAGTAGTTTTGGGGCATTTATCAAACAAACGCTGATTATGTACTTACACAGCGCAGCACTCAACGCAATTACATCTCATGCATTGACTGTTTATCCAGGTAGACCCTGCAGCATGCCATGTTCCATCCCAATCATCCTGGCAAAGGGTTGGGGCCTTAGTCCCACCTATAGATTAATAATATTAAAACAATATGAATCTAGCTCTAAACCGATTGACAAAAAAAACAAAACTCAACATTTTAGTTTAGTTCACTGTTGCATTGTATTGCATTGGGATCTTTTGAATGTGCTGTGCAATCAGCTGCAGCTTTCATTTGGAGAGTACCTTTAACATCTCTGGGAGGCTTTCCATAGCAGAATGCATCAAGCACTGAAGGCAGAATGCACAGGAGCAGTAGTGCAACCAACGACCTCTTCACATAGAACAATAACAGAACGCTTGCGGTCAGGGTTTTAAATATGAAATACTGACAAATGAAACTGAAAGAATCACGCCATACATTCCCTAAAAGCCACAAACTGCTTTGGTCAAAAACATATGAAACATATTCTAGTAACATTGCCTACACAAGTTTCATGATCAATTTAAAGACATCTTTGATTGATTAACAAAATGACAACAAATCAATTGTTAACACAATTACATTTATGCACCAAAGCAAATAGTAAAACTCACCATGGTATCAGTAGGCAAGTGTTACCAAAATGTTGACAAGTAGACAAAGCAAGTGTTGGTGCAACTGGCTATGATTTACTTTTAAGCACAGAGCTAAGGAACCTTTGGAATCAAGGGGAGGTATAACATTACATAACCTCAAATACCCTCAATTAAACTGGGAGAGATGAGGAAAGAACAGGATTCTTTTTGCCAATAGAGTCAATCGTTTTTCCCGGCAGTATGTTTGCTTGAAAATTGTCACCTGTTTCAAATGATTGCTAATTAGACCTTGGGATATTGAGCTTCATGTGCTATTGAATCGTTCAACTCTTATTCTTGTACGACTAACGTGCCATGCTCTCCCACAACAGCATCTGTTGAAGAATGTGATTGCTAATTTACACTTCCGGAACAATGTTGACTAGGCAAAATGGCTGCATGCTTTATGCTCTTTTAGCAAATAACTAACATAGTCAAACGTAGGACTCGTTATTATTGGATTGTTTTTCATCAACACCTTGTATTCACAATCCTTTGATTTTTGAGGACAGTACAGTTCTCAATCAATGTTGTCATACCTCACATGCGAACTGTAAAGTATTGTGGATTGTGTGTGTTGTATTGAATTATCTCCCCATTATGACAAGAGGTGCTCAGCAGCATTACTTTTCAATCATGGGCCTACCATTCACACAGCTAGATTGTAATACATGACCACATGACATTAAAGGGACGTTCTCTTTTTCAAAACGTCTAGTATCTTAATTTCTCAAACACTTTAAGGAGATAATAGTTAGACTGCTCCAGACTAAGAGAAAGAATGCTTCTGTATTACCGTTGTATTATTGTTTCCTGCTCTCTATAATTAATCTTATCTGGGTAATTAATCATTTTACATATCCTTCTGACAAAATATAATGAATCATATTTATTTATTTATTTGCAAGTATATCAATGAAACGTGTCAAGTTATTTACATATTCAACATAAGAGAACTACAATGTCACATCCTTAAATTAATAGGACAAGTTATGTCAGGATCCATCTTTTTAAAGGCTTTATATACACAATCTTTGTAGTCTAGCACAGTGAAACAGTCATTGGAGACCATAACAGGAGCTGTACTGTATCTGCAAACAGGCAAGCAAGAAAATAAGAAATAAATATGTGCATTTCCCCCCTTTAAGTCAACAGATAAAACAATACAGTGATAACATACTCCACAACAAGAAAAACAATTATATATATATATATATAGATAGATAGATTGATTGATAGAAATAGATATACTGTAGACATAGATAGATAGACAGGCTATTATAGATATTTCATCTATATTTTAGATTTATAATAAAAAAAGCATTTAAAAAAACTCATCTTTAACATTACTAGTCATACTATTTGTCTACTGCTGATTCTAAACTGTCTTGCTGAGAACAGTGTTGTGTAGCATTTCACCTACTCTGGGCAGCAACTAAAATACGTGGTAGTGCAGTAGCACTTCACGCACATGCTATTCCTCCAGCTAGACCCAACAACATGCCAAGTCTTATCATCGCTATCCTAGCAGAAAGTAACACCTAGGGAACAAAACAATGGAACAATTAACCAGCGAATTCTTGCCATGACTTTTCAGAAATTTTGATTTCCACGAGTCTGTTTACCTTTTTTGCTGTGACGCAGATAAAAACAAGCATCAAGAAATAAAGGCAGGGCACAAAGAAGCAAAGCTAATGCCCAGCACTTCTTAATAGTGCAACATGGAGGAAGAAAAAGGCAAGTACAATAAGTTTCACTTAATGTGTTCTCTTTCTTAAAATTCCTGTTTCTTACAATTTCTAGTTTCTAAGTAAAATGTGATAATATTGCTATTATATCCAGCTGGACAATGATGCACTAAAACAACAAGACCCACCATTATAAAGCCTCTCCTCAGAAACTGCAGAGTTTGACTGTTTCTCTCAGTGCACAAACCCTTGTGTTGATTACTGGAACTGTGGACAGCATTGCTCACTCCAGGTCATTTCTTTCTAAGTAATTTCTCCTAAACAGAGTGACCTTTGGAATTAAACAAAGGGGGTGTTCAATAATAATAATAACAATACAGTTTTTTACAATCGCTAACGAGCGTTGACCTATACTTGACATACTTTCTTAAAACTCTTAACACAGCAATACACCTACATCACACAATTAGACAAATACATTTTCTGCTCAAAATCACATTTTGTTAAATAAATACAGACTCTACATTTCAAAATGCAAAAGAACTTTGTCTACATACACTAACTCTGTCAAAACATCACAAACCAGACTCAATATCAAATACTTTTGTCAAAACACTAGCACACGTTTTCTATCCATGAGAAACATCTAGTCAATCATAACACAATGACTTTCAAAACACTAACATTTTATTGCATTACAAAAACTTAATTACTTTTCATGTTTCAGTTCTACCTGAATACAATAGACAGTATGAATTGTAAAGTTTTTTTATAATTCAGTTTCCTTTTACTGTGAATCACATTTTTGAGTGTTGAATATGTGCATTGTTGGCACATACTATCTGACAGTGAATGAGTCATCTTTACTTTATAGAATGTAGGCCTACAGTAAAAAAATGTGACAGATTTGCAACTGTAAAACATTATTAGCAACATGAAATTGCTGCCAGTGAGCAATACTAAAAAGGTTCTTTAGAGGAACAAAAATACACATACATGTACAATCCACACATGTATTTGCATTGAGACTGGTGGCCTAGAGTTACTGTGAGACAAAGCAACAGTAATGTTAGAGAAAGTTTGAAATGCATTACTTATCTGCAATGTAGTTTGTTGAAAACTGGATAATGGAAGCCCCGGTTGACTGACTGATATTACAGTATAGGCTGGACTCTTTCACTAGCCTCTCAGTGATATACCATGGTTTACTGTATTACATGGTCTATGATGGAGGCTCTTACAGTATTACATCAGGGACAACAGCTCTTACTATCCATTGACACTACCACACATTCTTACTCCTCACCCCTACCTCTCCCTCACCATTGTCCTGTTCCAATGTCTCCTCTGCCTCGTCCAGCTAATCAGCTCACTGGTCCTCTCCCTTGTCCAGACATTTCTTTTCCATCACCTCTCCTTTGTGTTGTTCTGTTTCCACGTTGAAGCAAATCTATCCAAAAGGTCCCCTTTTTACTGTGTGTGTCCATGCCATTGAAATAACTTTAGTAAGCTGGCTATGTATTTGATTGACATTTGGACTCAGATGCCGTTGGTTTACTTTACACAACTTACAGTAAATCACCTATTTTCCAATGTTTCAATGATATGTTCATTCCAAAATGATTATCATATGTTTCAATATAGCTTTTGAGCTGCTGTTGTTGCAGACATACAGGATTTATACTCTATTTCAGGTTTTGAACATTGTGCTTTCATTTCTGGCACGCTGTGTGAAAGCATTTGAAAATAAGAGAAGAAAGATCCATCATTTTGGTATTGTGTTAATGGTATAGTCTACAAAGGTGGATGTTGTACTTATTGTGTTATTGTGTTTATTTTTAGATACATTACTTTTTTCAGAAATTAATTCTATGTTGCGTCAGAATATATTTTATTTGCAGAAAAGCATATTTGAAAGATGTTAAATTCCCACACCTCCATAAAGGCAAAGTACTGAGGGATTAAACACCCTGTATTTACACTCCTTTGAATCAAACTCTGCCACACAGTCAAGCAGGATAAGCTGTGGGTGTTATATACCTGCAATCATACCCAAACAAATTAAACATCAGTCCAAGAGTCTTGACATGTGTACACATACGTAGTTTTAAATAAAATATAAAGTATACACTTCAATATTTGCTGAAACTAGTATCATAGACTTACAATGTTAGCCATATGATTAAGTGTTTCTCTTAAAAATGCACTGTTTGAATGTGTCTTGACTGTGTAAAGGGAACGTGTTTTTAAGCAATGAGCTGGACAACTTTTGGCACCAAACTAAAGGGAAGAATACTGAAAGTGTTGTTTGTTTCTGAAGAAACCAGGATAATAATGGAATACAGAGAGAAAACAGAGGTCTTCAGACTCTTATAGGCAAAGAATTTTCAAATCAATATTAATGTTAGTAAAACATTTACCCAATGCAGACCAGATACCTTTAACAACACAACATAATGGGACAGACAGCAGGGAATGGAGACATTACAGTCTAATGGGACACAGCATAATGGTACCACAATATAGACGCTCTGTTCGAGGTGTTCATCATGTTAATAAAAATAGAGGTTAAAGTTAGTATCTACTACTACATAACTGCCAAAGAATCAGAGATTATCTACAGTAAAACCCTGTCCTCCATTCTAAAACACAACATAATGTAAATGTTAAGGGAAAAGTAGAGTTTAATACATTTTCATGTGAAGGTTATTTATCATGTACAGTAGCTCTGCAACACTTTCCCATCCTGATCCCTAGTCCCACAGCCTTCTCCTGCTTCGGTTCTCCATGGATGACCTGACAGATGTACATTCCCTCATCTGACTCTCTGATGTCTCTCAGTCTCAGAGGCACATTGCCTCTCTCCAGCTCCTGGGTGACCAGACTCAGTCTGTCCTCACAGCCCCTCCCCTCTATCACCTGGCCATTCTTATACAGGTGAACACACTCTGTCTTCTTAAACCACCTGATCGTCATGGTAACAGCGCTGATCTCAGGAGACAGGTGACAGTGGAGGGTCACTTCTTTACCAGTATCAGCCAACACTATGTCTCTAGTGGTGAGTTTAAAGTCACCTGTAAGGGGGAGAGGAACATCAACATATCACACAGGGAGCTATGAATAAACAAGCACACACTCCAGCACTGTGGAGGACCAAAGCTGCCAAAATTTAAAAATTAAAAAGGCCATGGATTGTATTTTCCTTTGCATAATCCCTCTACTTATTTACTTTCCTATTTACATTTCTTTATTTAACATTTCTTTTTCCATTTGCTTTGCATTTCCCCTCCAATATATTTCCAATTTACTTTTTTACTTCCGTATTATTTTCATATTTATGTATTTATTTTTTAATTTTGGCAGCTTTGGTCCTCCATACTCTATAACCTCATTTATCCAGCAGGTCGCGGTAGCGCGCTAACGGCCCTACCCTGTGAAGCAGAGGAAGACACCGGGAAAACAAGCAGAAGCTCTAATGTTTTGAAGCTACGTTGATCCGGGCTGTCCTACCAACTAGTCTCACACTGTCACACACTAACCATGGCGGCTAAGAAGGTAGTGGAGGTGTACCTGGACTTACTGTCGCAGCCCTGTCGGGCGGTGCAGATTTTGCTGAGCTGCAACAAAGTCCCGCATACCGTCAGGGAAGTGGCGCTAAGGAAAGGTGAGTGGCCACTGGCACTGGTCAACTGACCGAACTGACCTAGCTGGCTGTGTCTCCTGTATAACCACACATGTTACTAATCCCAATCAATCGTACTGAAATAACCTATAGACAGATGGGGAAATCATATTGATAAATTAAACCATATGTACAATGCAATTTACAGCTAGGTATATATGTCGTTAATCAAATCTGTCCTGCCATTAATTTAGGCCTACTTGTGAACTTTGCCCTAGTTGAAATATGTTCTTGCTCAATTCAGCCTGGATAGACAGGCAATAAGACTTACAAAAGACATACCTCTTAACAATTAAGAAAATGCAAATAGGGTTGTCCTACTATTATTGCTCAAACAAGTCTCCCTCTCCTTCTCTCTCCCTCTCCCTCTCCCTGTGTGTGTGTGTGGTCTAGGTGAGAACAGAACCCCAGAGTTCACTAAACTGAACCCTATGCAGAAGGTCCCAGTCATGGTGGACAATGACTTTGTGCTAACAGAGAGGTAGGAGAGTGGAATGGACACATCACAACAATTACATTGATATTAACACTTAGCATCAACTATAATTTTTATTTAGGTGGCACATAACACCTGTGCGCAACACTTGCAAAACACACATATTAAGTTACATCTATTAAATAAAGGGCAAATACCAAGGCTTTAAAAAGCACGTCGGAAGGTAAAAAAAAAAGACAAAACGGATCAATCTGTAGGTCAATAGAACACCAAAACATCCTGTACTGAGTATAACCTTTGTTCCTGGATACGCTTGGTTCACAATGACAAAACAGTGTTTGTGTCAAGAGTCTATTCCTGCCCGGGTTCCTGTCAGGTTAGGGCTGGGCTGAACTATTACTTTGACACCTTTCAAAGTCTGATCCTGAACTAGCAATCAGCGACTCAAATTAGAAACGGTCATATCATTTAAATTAGTTGATTGAACAGAGAGAGAGTAACAGGGACACTTATAACTAGAAGTGCATTTCCCTGCGCAAATGCGATGTGATGCATCGCAGTTATTTGACTGACCGCCTTAGCGCGCAGAACCTACCCCTGCAGCACAAGCGGCCTGCGGTCCAAACCCTGTTTGTTGACAAGGGGGCTTATTGCCGCTAGATCGGTAGTGCCTCTTCATCATAATATAATGGTGGACACATATGACGATGAAGTACTACCTTTTGGTTTTATTTTCAACAAGGCAAGCTTTCACCGACAATGCTTTGATGTGTTCAAAAAGTATGCATTTAGTTCAAAACAGGGTAGCACATGAGCAGTAATTTCTCCCTGTCAAGATAGGTGGGCTACGTCATACTATTCAATTGAGGTAGCCCATTTGGAGGGGAGGCTCAATTTTCAGTTGTATTTGATAATATGTGCTACAGGGAAGCCCACCTAAAGGTGCCATCTCAAGGCATTGATTGTATTAAGTGAATCGTTAAAAAGTAAAACAAATTCACCTTGCCTTCTTGCATCTTTCTTATTTGATGTTGATTTTTTCCTGCTCTGAGTCTGTGTATGTCCGCGCAATTCGTAGCAAAGGCCAGGCCATTACAGTATAATTTGAACAAGCTGACGCGTAAGCTTGTGAGAGCTCTAAATCTAACTAAAGCCCTGTCTGCCAAGGTAATGGTAAATATATATTATATGATTGATTCGATTGCATTGCATAAGATAGTTACGGTTAATATCAGCCACTGCCTTCTTGTTGCGTAGACCGGGCACCGCGTTTAGCCTACTGTTCAAGTGGTTGCTTAATTATGTGTAGAAGTGTGCATATAAACCAGAGCCATTTATGTTAATTCCCCTTAGGAGTCAGGACTAAAACATTGACGAAGATTTGACTAAAACGAAAACTTACTAACACTGACTAAATCTTAACTATAGAAACAAAATGAAATGACCAAAATTTTACTTAACCGCAACTACAATTTTCAGTAAGGACGAAGACGAAAACAAAATGAATAATGCTTGTCAAAATTAACACTGAGTCCGTGGCATTCGAACTGACATTTTGGCGTTGCAATGGAAGCGAAATGCAGGTATTTAGGTGCCGGAAAATGGGGCTAATATTATAATAATAATAATAATAATAATAATAATAATTATAAAACTTAAGGATAACAGTGTTGCGTCTTAAGAGGCAATCACATAATAACCAGACCGAGTCATTCATTGCTGCAAGCCAATGCTGCAAGCCAAGACTGTCAGTATAGCTTAACAAAACAACTTGCAACTACATAACATCAACGCTAGATGGTGGTATATGCCCGTGAAATCTCTCTCGCCATTCATTTCAATGGGGCCAAATACCGATTAAAAATAATAATTAAAAAATATAACTGGTGAACCGATAACTTAGCTGTATGTAAGCGCAACGGATTGCAATACCCAAGACATGTGGGCACTGGAAAGGAATCTATTGGGCCACAACTATGGGCGCTGATAAGGCGCCAAAAATAGGCCTAATAATAATAATATGACTTTCCGGTAACAATATGTGTTGCATCTGACGATGCATCACATAATGAGTGACTGGCCCATAGCTTACCAGCATGTTGTCCATAGCAGCATTGATAATGTTTGTTCTTGTTTTTCATTCGTATTTCAAGCTTTATTTGATAGGAAAAACAGATGCCAGCGTTTCTATTTGAAGCCTTTTTAATTAAGTGGTAACTATCTCACAGTAACAGTAAAACTCTGTGCTCTCTCTCTCTCTCTCTCTCTCTGTGATCCAGTGATGCCATACTGAAGTACCTGGTGAACAAGTATGACATCCCAGAACACTGGTATCCGCGGAAACCCGAGAGAAGGGCCCGGGTGGACGAATACACGGCCTGGCACCAGACGAACACACGGCCGCACGCCGCCAGGGTTTTCATCCTGGAGGTATGAGACACGCAAACACACTGGAAAACAATAGAACAGGAAGCCTTAAAGATTGGGTGGGGTCATTGGCAGTGGTTACAATGCTATTCAGTAGACTTCATATAAACAATATTTTATTGAACTCTTCTGTGACAGTATGCTATTGTCACATTGGTATACACTGAGGGTGCAAGCTAACCAGGTATTACGGATACTGTAATTCTCAGTGTGTGCGTGTGTGTGTGTGTGTGATAGACAACAGTAGGTCTGGGTATGTAGTTGTTTATGCAAAGTCATTCTCAGTGTGTGTGTGTGTGTGTGTGTGTGTGTGTGTGTGTGTGTGTGTGTGTGAGAGAGAGAGAGAGAGTGAGCAATAAGTCTTGGTGTGTACAGTACATGTGTGAGTGTGTTTGAAGGATAGTTGAAGTCACGCTGTGGTGTGTGTTTTTTAGGTTCTGCTGCCTCGTATGACTGGCTCTCCTCCAGAACCGGCGAAAGTGGACCGGGCCCTGGCAGAACTCAGCGTCACGCTGGACAAACTAGAATCCATGTTCCTCAAGAGACAGCCTTTCCTGTGCGGCGATGACATCACGCTGGCCGACCTGCTGGCCATCTGTGAAGTCATGCAGGTCAGGGTTCAGAGGTCAATGAGAGGTCGGGGAGGGGCCACCTTTACACCTTCACCTAGAATATTTCGACCACTTCTAATGTGGCAATCTGCTAGATCATACAGTCAAATCTGAAAAGGCCTGAGGGACTGGCTTGTACGGTGGCCCTGAGAGGCCAAACGCACTGCAACTTAAGAAAACAAATGCAAATAGAAAAAACACAAGCAAATTAAGAAAACATCAAGACGCACGTTTCTGTAATGTGTTGTGTTGTCTGAATTTGCAGCGTGTTTTAATAAATGCTGCACGTGTTGTCAAATTGATGTAGATGTTTTCTTAATTTGCTTGTGTTTTGTCTATTTGCATGTGTTTTGTGAAGTTGCAGTGCGTTGACCTCTCAGGGCCACCTTAGGCTTGGCTTCTATATACCTGTAAGGAGTTAAGAGATGTCAGCCATGGAATGAATGTAAAAAGAAGACATAATCAAACAAAGCAAGGAGTTTCAATGCGTGTTGAATCTGCTTAATTTCTTTACGTTTATGGTCCGATTGTTACCAGTATGTTAAAAAACAAAACAAAAAAAAAACAAAAAACTTGTCTGTGGCATAGCTGTAAAGCAGTTTAATCTGAATATGCGGTTCCTTTCTTAGCCTCTAGGTGGTGGCAGAGATATTCTAGAGGGACACCCGAAGCTGCTGCGCTGGAGGACCAGAGTCCAAACGGCGCTGGGCGACTCGTTTGAGAACGCCCACACGGTGCTGTACGGCTTGCGAGACAGGCACAAGGCCAAGCTCTGACATCACCGCACTGCCAGCCAAAAACCTTCAGCCTTTATCTGCATGGTATGCATGATAGTCCAATTACCCTTAGACCCTCCGTGTGCCTTAACGCCTTACTGAAAATGAAGACCAGGTGATGATGCTGTATTGAGGGTTTCCTTAGATGTCTGACTGAATAAATTAGCAATAGCAACTGCCATCCTAAAAGATTTTAAATCCTATCCAATAACCCAACAATAAACAGGTGCCAGATCTGATGAGCCATTTTCAACACCGCAATCTACAATCTATTAATACTCTAAAAAAGAGAAAAGAAGAAACACAGCTTATTGAATACACTGTTCTAATTATTATATAATATAATATATTGTATGATTTAATACAATGTTCTAATTGTATCCATGCAAATAAACATAAAGACAGTGGAAAAATATAAAGTGTGTTTATTTAACAGCTGTAGAAAATTATATTTACATACTTAGCACACACCTGCGACCACTTAATACAGTAATAATGAGCGATAGGGAATGATGAGCAGTGATTGGTTGGAGGGGTAGAGCGGGTCATGTCAATCAATTGACACTGACCAATCTGTGGCTGTGGTGTGTGTTTAAGGCCCGCCTACAGAGGGACAAATCCCCACCATGTCCCCACCATGTTCTAACCAGTTAGACTTTATTATGACCTGGTCGGAAACCTCTTGGCTCTGGGTTTCTCTTCATCCTCTTCCTCCTCCTCCTCGCTTTCCCTCTTTCTTTTGCTGGCCAACTAGAAAGAGAGAAACAAAAACAGCAGCACTGTCAAAGCAACAATTGTTGCGTTGTTTACTTACAAAGTGCAAACACCCAAACTTGTAGTAAGTCACTTCACAACTTTAGAGCGTTGCTATAAGTGATGTCACACTCCCTCCCGATCCTATTTATCAACAGTTAAAGGGTGTGCCTGGGGCAAACAATAGACTGTGTGTGTGTGTGTGTGTGTGTGTGTGTGTGTGTGTGTGTGTGTACACTACACTACAGTGCAAAGGTGTGCCTACATAGCTTGTAGACAAGGGTTGGTGTTACACCCCTATGTGTGTGTGTGTGTGTGTGTGTGTGTGTCTGAACACTACACTACAGTGCAAAGGTGTACTTACAGAACTAGTAGAATAGGAAACTGTGCTTGTGCTCGCCGTGTCCTGAAGAAGAAAAACAAACCTACCGGTCACATAATCTAAATTAGCTATTCTATTGCATTCATTAAGATTACTGGTTTAAACATTTTTTTTTTTAGAACAGTTGATTTGTATTCTTTTTTTTGTCCAGGTAAGGTTAGTTTTGTCTGTGTGTTGACCCAGCGAGGAGAGGCAGTTACCGCAAAGTCTCCTGAATCTCCGGCTTCGCTGACTCTGCTGCAGCTCTCTGGAAACATGACCCTCTGGGCTGAAGCCCTCATCGCTGGGTCCTAGAACCCCCCATTCACATTATAATAACACACATCAATTCACCCTAATGTTCCTCATGTGCAAGTGGCACCACAACAATTTCCAAACTATCGTACTGTGATGCGTAAGAGCAACTCAATAATATTGCATGGGAATGTCAAGGGGTGAAGGGTCGAAGGTCAAGCCTGAACTAACCTGTAGCCATGGGTGGTTAAGGGCCTCCAGTATGGTTAACCTCTTAGTGGGGTCAACCTCTAGGAGCTTCCTCACCAGGTCCTTGGCTGAGGAACAACAACAAATAAACAGGAGTCTAGAGTCTAATTTAATTGGGACTTAAGGTGTAGTTTGTGGGATGGAGGGTCTAATGTAGCTGGGCATCACCTGGGTCAGATGTCTTGAGGAGGGTGTAGTGTAGGGTGCAGTGTGTAGTGTGTGGGGTGTAAACACCAGGATCAGAGATGTCTTGAGGAGGGTGAAGGGTGTAGTGTGAAGGGTGTAGTGTTGTCACCTGGGTCAGAGATGTCTTGAGGAGGGTGAAGGGTGTAGTGTTATCACCTGGGTCAGAGATGTCTTGAGGAGGGTGAAGGGTGTAGTGTGAAGGGTGTAGTGTTGTCACCTGGGTCAGAGATGTCTTGAGGAGGGTGAAGGGTGTAGTGTGAAGGGTGTAGTGTTATCACCTGGGTCAGAGATGTCTTGAGGAGGGTGAAGGGTGTAGTGTGAAGGGTGTAGTGTTATCACCTGGGTCAGAGATGTCTTGAGGAGGGTGTAGTGTAGTGTGTAGAGTAATCACCTTGGTCAGAGATGTCTTTAGGAGGGTGTAGGGGGCAGTGTTATCACCTGGGTCAGAGATGTCTTGAGGAGGGTGTAGTGTGAAGGGTGTAGGGTGCATGGTGTAGTGTTATTATCTGGGTCAGAGATGTCTTGAGGAGGGTCTAGTGTGGGGTGAAGGGTGTAGGGTAATCACCTGGGTCAGAGATGTCTTGAGGAGGGTGTAGTGTGTCGGGTGTAGTGTGTAGGGTAATCACCTGGGTCAGAGATGTCTTGAGGAGGGTGTAGTGTGTAGGGTGTAGTGTGTAGTGTGTAGGGTGTAGTGTGTAGGGTAATCACCTGGGTCAGAGATGTCTTGCCAGTTTGACGGTATGAACGTGTAGACTCCCTGAATGATCTGCTCCCGGACAGAGAGAGGGCTCATATCTTTGTGAAATGGAGGATAACCTCCAAGGCTGCAGACACAGACACAGACACAGACACAGACACAGACACAGACAGGCACACGCACACACACACACTTAGTCAAACAAGAAAGAAGAACAGCCAGCAAACCAGCCAGCCTCCTACCAGACACAGACTACTACCAGACAAAGTAGCCCTCCCAGACCCCTACCAGACAGACAGGCAGACAGACTCCTACCAGACAAAGTAGCACTCCCAAACTCCTACCAGACAGACAGCCAGGCATACAGTCTCCTACCAGACGAACAGCAACACTCACAGGCTCCTCCCAGACAGACAGACAGACAGACAGACAGGCAGGCAGGCAGACAGTCAGTCTCCTTCCAGATGAACAGCTGCACTCCCAGGCTTCTAACAGACAGACAGACAGAGACAGTCTCCTACCAGACGAACAGCAGCACTCCCAGGCTCCTAACAGACAGACAGACAGACAGACAGTCTCCTACCAGACGAACAGCAGCCCTCCCAGGCTCCTAACAGACAGACAGACAGACAGACAGACAGACAGTCTCCTACCAGACGAACAGCAGCACTCCCAGGCTCCATGCGTCCACGGCGAGGCCGTAACCTGTGGTGCCGGAGTGGGTGAACACCTCGGGCGCCAGGTAGGTGGGCGTGCCGCACAGCGTACGCATCAGAGACGACTCCTCCAGGATCTTTGATTGGTTGAAGTCGGTCACCTAGGGAACACACACGCACACACACACACACACACACACACACACAGGTAAAATACTGAAGTGTTTTATTAAACAGACATAGCTATTTGAAATGTGTGTAAATTTGTGAAAAGAGATTTTCTTTTTTTTCAAAGTGTGGTAGGTGAAGTG
>JAPMUY010002901.1:0-7500 GCA_026901105.3 Galaxias olidus
GAAGCCGATAGCGATGGTAATACAGCCACAAATCAAAAAACATGACGTTACGGGGGGTCGTGACCCTGAGCCATGCCAAGGACAGCCAACCGACTCCTCACTCTGTAACGAACATGAATTTTAAAAATGTTTTCTCGATATGAAATCTTTTGACTTGCAATTTGAGAGAATTGCAATTTGAGAGAATTACAATTGAATGGATATTTTTTTAAGAGCCAGGATTTCAGAAGGGTAACTAAATTAGATGTGTGCAATGGGCAATATGAAAATAAACTGTATGGTAATTTATCATAATAACATCGGTGCCTGAGGCAGAATTTGGCTTCAGCAGTAAAACAGAATGAAGTAAATCTGAGGATTACTGGGTCGAACAATTAAAGAAGACAAATGAGACTGCAGAGACAAACAAGCTAAATGAGTGACCAACATCAAAGCACGGTCAGGCAGTCAAACACACACACACACACACACACACACACACACACACACACACACAACATACAACATACAGTACCAGTCAAATGTTTACGCACACTCTCCCATTGAAGTTTCCTAGGTGTCAGGGATTAGAGGTGAACACCAATCAAAATCCCTGGCTCCCCACCCTCTTCCTGTTTGGATTAGAGGTGAACACCAATCAAAATCCCTGGTTCCCCACCCTCTTCCTGTTTGGAATAGAGGTGAACACCAATCAAAATCCCTGGCTCCCCACCCTCTTCCTGTTTGGATTAGAGGTGAACACCAATCAAAATCCCTGGCTCCCCACCCTCTTCCTGTTTGGAATAGAGGTGAACACCAATCAAAATCCCTGGCTCCCCACCCTCTTCCTGTTTGGATTAGACTTCCCGTGTTTGAGATTTAAAGGCTATTGAACTCCCTTATCGCTCAAAAAACAGAATATTACTACAGCTGTTTAATTCCTGTAATCCTGACTTCATAATTCAAACATTCTTCATTTAGTCTTCACCCACATCTTAAATTTGAAATGTTTTGATGGCAGTTGGAAGTTCAACTTGTGGCCTGGACCCCCATGTGTTAAACTAAGCCCAGCAAAACAGGAAATAATAACTATGGAGGCAAAACCAACCGAAACAGAAAATGACAAGATAACTTTACAAGGTAGAACTAATGCTGCGTCTTAAATCACATACTACCACTTTTTTCTTTTAGTAAGTACTGCAGCTGCCCTTACAAAATATGTACAATTGCTTAAACTAGGCTAAAGCATGCATACAATTGGGACAGGCTACTTTGTTATAACATTTGTCGCAGTCCACAGCGCCAAATTTGAAAATCATTGGTGCTCCATCGGTACGGAGAGTCCTATGTGACGTATCTTCCGCTTTGCTGAGCATTGTGGGTAGGAAAAGCCAGAAAAGCATGCTGGCTAGCAAGCTGTCAAATGTGACCAGATGTAGTACAACATCCTGGTATTTTTGGCTTACTACACTTGACATAACATGTATTGGGACATACTAAATATTTTTCTGGCTTACTATATAGTAGGCTAGTAGGGGTATTTTGATGCAGCCTTCGACGTTGTCTAGAAGGAGAACAACATTGCTGCCTTTCATCGCGCCTTGCGATAATTGATAGTTGATTTAGGGCTTTGATTGTTTCTTTTTTATTCGACTGGCATTTGGGTGAAAAGACCTCACCCAAGGCCGTATAGTTTACAGGACAGAATAACTGACAAAACCCAAAGAAATTCTGCGTTGTTGAGCTGTGCTATCACGCTGAGTCACTTCCTGACTATCTGCGAGAGATGTTACATCTGTTGTGCGCCGTGTCAACAAACGCCAGTTTGAGACAAGCACATTCATCCACCCTTTTCTTTTTGCGTGGGCGGTGCTTCTTATCTTCCAAGTTGCTGTCACAGAGAAGTAATGACAATATTTGTGGCACTGATTCAGACGAAGGAGGAGTTGGTGAGATGTAATTTCTTTCTTTTTTTTATGTGGGACAGCTTGGCCTCCGACAGTGAAAGAGCAACCTTTCCCCGGGAAGAACATCCAGCACCATCTGTTTCCCCGATAGCACTTTAAGGTAAATACTTCCAGGTCATTAGCAGGTCATTGATAAGTCTGTTCTTTCTTCCTGTGACTTTTCCCGCCACTGGAAGGTGGATTTTCCCAGTTGAATAATAAAATGAATGTAGTCACCTGACATTTTATATGCATGTGGCCATGCCTTAGGCTTATATTATATAAGATACCTTTTTTAATTAATAAACTAGAATTATGGGCCTCACATCTAAATCACAGCCTTAGACTTAATGATAAAACCCTGAGACTTTGATTACATTACATTATTCTAAAGTATTATTCTCTGAGTATGTATTGTTGTACACACGTACAATTCCTTTTCATCTGGGTTAAAAACATCAATATCTATAATAAGATCCAACATCAACCCAGGAATAAAGCTAAGATTCATGGTTATAAGATAAAACAATATCAAACTTCCCACTCGGAATAAATGGGCTGCTTTAATCTGATTCCTACTCAGCTGGGCTGTCACCATAGCATTATACATACTAGATTCTTCTCCTGCTATGTCATCACCATAGCATTATACATACTAGATGGTACTCCTGCTATGTTATCACCATAACATTATACATTCTAGATGGTACTCCTGCTATGTTATCACCATAGCATTATACATACTAGATGGTGCTCCTGCTATGTTATCACCATAGCATTATACATACTAGATGGTACTCCTGCTGTGTTATCACCATAGCATTATACATACTAGATGGTGCTCCTGCTATGTTATCACCATAGCATTATACATACTAGATGGTGCTCCTGCTATGTTATCACCATAGCATTATACATTCTAGATGGTGCTCCTGCTGCAACAGAGCTAGTTGTGTATGTTAACAGAGATTGTAAAATCTGTAATTTGCCTTGGTGCTCCTGCTGCAACACAGCTAGTTTGAATCAGTTTGGGGGGCTTAGCAGAGATTGTAAAATCTGTAATTTGCCTTCGTTTGCCTCCTTTCTTGTTGTTTACCAAGCAGAGATGCTAGTGAAATGTGACACTGAATCTATAGAAATCTCTGCGTTCCGCAACGCTTGACTAACCAATGACCAATAACACGACCAAACAGGCTCCAGTTAAGCCTGAACGAGACTGGAAGAGGTTCCCTGGGAGCAAGACGCTTTTTCTATAGCGTGATATGTAGGGGGTTTCACTGTTTTGTGGCATGTCTAGTTCAATAATGGTAATATTTATCCGCTCTCCATGCATTAGATCACATTGTAGTCTGGGCGCTCTGACCTGAAAATGTGCCAAGTCTCCTACAGGCTCTGTGCGCTAGCATGAGCACCCTCTAGTTAGTATACATAATGCTATGGTGATAGCACAGCAGAAGCATCATCCAGTATATATAATGCTATGGTGACAGCATAGTAGGAGCACAATCTAGTATGTATAATGCTATGGTGACAGCATAGCAGGAGCACCATCTAGTATATATAATGCTATGGTGATAACATATCAGGAGCACCAACTATATATATAATGCTATGGTGACAGCTCTTACTATTACTATTACTGTGCGCTAAACAGCTAAGCCAGGCATGAATGAACAGCATGAATTGCAATGAGCAGCAATCGACCATTATTTGATTACCACGCTTACAAAAGGATGACATTGACGTATGACATTGAAGAAATCATGTAACACATTTTTTTTGTAAGCTAAGATATACCTAGCATGACATAAAATGTACTATGTGGAACAAGAAAAGCGGATTAAGCGATCACTTAAAGCGTCCATCAATATAACATAGAATACATATTTGGACTATTATTATCCTTTAATGACCAATGTCAATGTTTCCTGATCTACGTTGATCTTCACGACTACTCCACTGCATTGAATGAAATTATGATTCTATAATGATATTCCCCTTTGGTGTATGAAAAGAGAGACCTTAGGGGCTGTCACTGTAACTGACATTTTTCTCTCCTCAGATTTGACCCATCTCACACGGCATGTCATTGGCCGTCCGGTTTTGAAAACCTTGCCTCCACCAACCATCAGCCTTTCTCGAGATCTGTGATTGGTGTATCGGGACTGTCAGTCAAACAAGAGGTCTCATGCTGTCAGATTTCACCAGACCAGCCAAAAAAAAAAAACCTGGCATGTCCTGTAGGGGAAACTTATTACGGCTTTCTGCTGTAAATACTGTCCATTATCCTAACCAGATCACTGCATCACGTCAATCTACAATGGTTCCATTGGAAACATATTATTACATCACGTCAATCTACAATGGTTCCATTGGAAACATACTATTACATCATGTCAATCTACAATGGTTCCATTGGAAACATACTATTACATCATGTCAATCTACAATGGTTCCATTGGAAACACACTATTACATCACGGTAACTGCGGTGCTTTGCCGCCATGTGGAGTGTGTTCTTCTCATTCTGTGGAGCCCAATTTGGGCCCAAGTGAGCGTAATATGTGCCCTGAGGATATGATGTGTTATTGTCAGAAGAGTAAGTTATTTGTACTGCGTATGGAGACATCTGGGCATGTGAAATGGCTAGCGGCGCCAGACTTTTCTTTTACTGTTATATTAGCAGATGAGTCTGTTCCAGTGGTTCTCTCAGAGCAGTTGAACAAAGCGCACGTGTGTCAGTTGTAAAACTCTTTCTTGTAGCTGACTAAATGGTTGTAGGTCAAGTCAATGATAAATTATGTAAGCAAACTTAAACAGGTAATCAGTAGCACTTAAAAAAAAGCTCTGGGTCTGTTTATTTCTGTTTGGTTGGTAAGACATTCAAAAGGTTACATGTGACTTTTTCACTGACACTTTTTGTTGGTTTTATGCATGAGTTAGGTTATGACAATACTGGTTGGTTATTAAACTGATTACATCAGGCTACTGCTGCTGGCCAATTTGACATCACCCTCTAGTAGTTATGTTATGGCCTTTTCGAAGAGCAATAGACAAAATAAAGATACATTTGAATATCTAACCAAAAAGAAAACTTTTAAATAGGCCTTATTAAAAAACATCACAGCTGCAAAGTTTAATTGTTTATTTTTTGTTGTCTTTTTACTTTTCTTTACTCGAGGTGATTAGGGAGATTATTTCACAGACAATCAGAGAGGACTTAATTTCAGCAACAGATTACTGCAATATTTCAACTCCCACTCAACGTTTAAAACGGATTTCCCCAACTGTGCCAACAAACTGTACCAACCAGCTATGCCAACCACTTCCTGTCTAAGGGTTGGACAAAAATATTCATATTCACCAATTGTATTTTTTTGTTTCTTTAAGAAACAAGCCCTTGTGGTCTGTAAATGATTACTACTATATGCATACTCACTTTTTATGTCTTACAATATCTATGAACTAAATGTGTTATGTATTGTGTATTTCCTACAGTGTAGGTATACTTCTTCCACTATGTACTGCTTACAAAAATACACCTATCTCAACAATTCTCATATGTAGACTCATGCAGGTTAAATTGTTCCAATTATAACAAAGGGCACAAGCGATGATGACCATTAAAAACAATTACGTTGAACGCCTATATGAATATGTAACGTAGAACTAGCGGAGTATACAGCAAAGTGCAGCCGGTCGTTAGAATGGCCTGTGTGTTATGACAGATAATGGCCACCGGGGGAGTCTAATGTTGCTGCTCTGCTCGTTTTCCAGTGGCTCCTGGCTGGAAGCTTTATTGATATTTTCAGCAGCTGCGTGATAATGCTTCTAATTAGGTTCTAAATTAGAATAAAATATATTAATTTGAACAGGATTTCAGTCTAAGAAACACAGTCATGGCAGATGGCTTGATAGTTTTGACAAAAACCATTGTATAATTTCATGCATTCCGTTCGATCCCGTTACTGTATGAGTATTGATATATTTCTAGAGCAAATACAAGTAGAGAAAAAAATCATGATAGTGTAATAACAAATAAAGAAAAAACTAATAAAATTTTTGCTAAAAAAGACAATGTAACACATTAATAATTAAATTATTATTTATGCAAGAACAACCAATTGTAAAAATTAAGAAAGGATTTTATTTTTTATTTGAGCCTAAGTGCACAATGCAGTGCTGGACAGACTAGTGGAATTCTGCCCACAGTACTGCCTGACAGACAACAACTCAATTTGTTTCATTTGTGTTTTAGGATTTATCATCAGAAAACACATTCAATTTCAGTCTAAGGCTGAATTGTTTTGTACTGTAATACAATACAACACCCCAGGTGCACACACACACACACACGCAAGCACGCACACACACGCACGCACACACACACACACACACACACACACACACACACACACACACACACACACACACACACACACACACACACACACACACACACACACACACGGACAGAAACCTTGGAGGTCTATAAAACCATGTTTTCCACAGCTTTCCAGAGCCTCAAAGCCGCTCCTCTTGTGTGTGGCGGAGCTGTGTCTGTTACAGAGCGTTACATCACCTCCACTAGCCCTGCTCAGACAGCATGGAACGGCTCTGAAACAGTTCCAAAGGAATCCAGCAGCATGGTTCAGTTCTGTCTGAAATAGCAAGGGAAGCTGGCTTTACAGTACAACCTATTTCCTTACTCAATTAACTTCATCGTCCTGAGCTGAATATGGTCACTAAAGCTCAATATCATAGGCACAAAAAACGTTCTATGAACTAGAATATGAGCAAACCATAAGGAAAACACAGACTATCTTAAAACTCTTAAAGATGTTGCTTTAAACTGTTTTCAGTGTGCAATAAATCTCGATTTACAGCTGAACTTACAGACTTCGATAAGTGAACAACAAGCCTGTGGTGAACCAAACATGTCACAACAGGAGGGCCCACAAATCATGTTACAGATTATCCAGACTATTAACTAAATAACTAAATAGCAAAGAAATCTCCTCTGGATACAAATATTTACATAATTTAACTAAATACTGGTTGTCACTGACTTTACAGGTGTGTCATAGTTGTGATATTTGACTTTCTTTCTGAAGTCTTTGCTGTGTATAAGTACTTCTTTCCGGCCATGAAAACGGCACGATGTATTTTGTACTTCTTTTCATCGCTGCAGCCCCGCGACACGAACCGATGTGTGAACAGCCTTTCCAGCTGAGTCATCCACTCAGCCATCCATTACACCACAATGCTCATCTCTCACCCGCGTCAAGGGCACAATGGCCGACACTCGACAGAAAATGACACTCTGAACTGAATAGGTGAACTGTGACTCCAACCACTTTGACATAACTGCTATTGAAACAAAAACGCATTCACACACATACACGCACAAACACACACACACTATGTGGCAAGCCTCGTTGTGCAGGGGAGGGGTTTTGGGTTGGACTGAGGAATACCAGGAGAGCAGGGGTAAGGTGAGCACTTGTTTAATGATAAAAAACGGTGGGGAAAAGGGAAGGGGGGTAATAATGCAACAAAACTTCTTTCCGGACCG
>JAPMUY010002903.1:0-7500 GCA_026901105.3 Galaxias olidus
ACACCGCCCAGAGCCCTCTGTCTGGGAGAGAGAGGGAGAGAGAGAGAGAGAGAGAGAGAGAGAGAGAGAGAGAGAGAGAGAGAGAGAGAGAGAGAGGGGGGGGCAGTGTCTGGGAGAGAGAGAGAGAGAGAGAGAGAGAGAGAGAGAGAGAGAGAGAGAGGGAGAGAGAGAGAGAGACAGAGAGAGAGAGAGAGAGAGAGAGAGAGAGAGAGAGAGGGAGAGAGAGAGAGAGAGAGAGAGAGAGAGAGGGGAGAGAGAGAGAGAGACAGAGAGAGAGAGAGAGAGAGAGTGAGAGAGAAAGAGAGAGAGGGGCATAGAGGGAGAGAGAGAGAGAGGTGGCCAGTGTCTCGGGTTTGTCGTGGGCTGTTCTTGAACCACAAGGCTCTAAAGGCTGTCTCTGTGACCAAGGGGCACACTTTCACAACATGAATGATTGTGTGTTATGTTTGAGGGATTCAGCAGTTCGATTGAATGGAAATTGTTCAACATACTGGAGAAGAACATACTGAATTTATCACTCAGGAGGCACGGGAAGTTTACAATCGTACATTAAGTACAAGATGTTGAACTGGAATATGTATTACTTTGGGTTGCCACCGCGTAGTAGGGAAGAGAACTCGACTAGTAATACAAATTACTAGCAGTGAGATATTATTTAGTTCTCCATGCCCACTATTCGTCAGGTTTAGTGGTGGGCAGATCTTTCAGGCTGCAAAGCAGTCGTTCTCATTGGCCACGTGACTGGTCACTCAGCGTCTGCAGCTCCGTGATTAGCTGCTCCAGCTCTGCGACGTCGTCCTTCAGGTCGGCGTGGAGATCGCCAGTGGCCACATCCGTGTGCATTTGCTTAGAGACAAAATGGAGGTAGAAAATGTATTTCAATAATTTAAATAAGTGTAAATAAGAGAATAAAACAAAAAGTACTAAATTATTAATAAATAATGGAGAAAACAGCAATATTTGCCGCTTAGTAACTACATACTATTAATACTCTCTCGACTTCTTGTGCCAAGCCAAGAGTTGAAAAGTATAAGTGTAAGAAGTATTAGACATGGGAGTGTAGACGTGGATGAGGGACGGACACCTTGGCTTTAGTGACCAGACTCCTCAGGTTGAGGCGCGTGGACGACAGCATCTGCAGCGCCTCCCGAGGGTCAGCCTTCCTCTTACTGCAGCTGACGGTGACTGGCGGAGGAGACGGAGAACACAGGTGTATTTAACTAGGAGGCCATGGAGAAAAACGGTTTTGTACCGGCGGCTTTATGGGCGGGGCATGAAGGAGCACTACTGTAGGGGAAGGAGACAATAATGATTCATTTTATTTATATAGCGCTTTTCTGACACCCAAAGACGCTTCACAATATCGACATAGATAACATGACACAAACAAACAATTAAACAGAAACAGGGGAAACGGACAAAGAGCAACAACAGCTTCAACGGGGGGGGGGGGGGGGGGGGGGGGGGGGGGGTACCAGGGTACTTTCTGCTCCTTATTTGAGTTTTCATCACATCACTCAGCTCTTAGATTCAGAGCATCTATTCTGTGAGGAGGCCAGTATTGCTAGAATTGAAAAATGTGCCATCATCCTATACGAGAGAGAGAGAGAGAGAGAGAGAGAGAGAGAAAGCAAGAGAGCAACAGAGAGCAGACAAAACTAGAAAAAAGAGAGAGAGAAAGAACTCAAAATCAAAGGTTAAATAGTAAGATAAACAGAAAAGCCTAGAAAGCAGCAGAGAAGGATAGACAGGTGACAGAACGGGACAGGTAAGGCTACGAGTCCACCACCCCGCTGCTGTCTGACAGTATTTCACTAAGCAGACAGCAGTGACCTCCCTGGATTACAACGCCCGTTTCATCAACCCTCTGATTACACCATTAAAAAGTCTGTCTTTTGTTTGTCTTACCTGGTTAAAAAACAGTTATTAATATGTTAAACGGACACCACAAACACACTGCTGATTCGGTTTTGAAAAAAGATACTCGTTTTGTTACAGAACTGACTATATTTATATACAATTGTATCCTATCTATTCTTCCCAGAGAGCTCTACGACAGGAACACAGCAGGAAAAGCAGCCCCCTGGCTGAAGGCTCCATCCAGGTCTTTGAGGAGGGATGGCTGGTCCTACTGACCGGGGATATTGATGGGGCCGTTTCCCCGGCGACGTGTGCGTTCTCTTTTGTCTCGGTGTTTACCTCCCGACACCTTTTATCTCCCTCACACACACACCAGAGACGGAGAAAACACACACCACGGGACCTTCTACTCTCAACCCTTCTCTCTCTCTCTCTATTCCTCTCTCTCTCTCTCTCTCTCTCTCTCTCTCTCTCTCTCTCTCTCTCTCTCTCTCTCTCTCTCTCTCTCTCTCTCTCTCTCTCTCTCTCTCTCTCTCTCTCTCTCTCTCTCTCTCTCTCTCTCTCTCTCTCTCTCTCTCTCTCTCTCTCTCTCTCTCTCTCTCTCTCTCTCTCTCTCTCTCTCTCAACCCCTCTGTCTCTCTCTATCTCTCCGGTCGTTGCTTCTTCTTCCTGCGTGACTGGAAAGGTCAAAACAGCAGAGATTTATGAACACGACATCCTACATTCTCTTCCATTTGATCTGCCCCCCCCTCCCCCCTCCTCCTTACTCATCCCCCTGTTCAGGCTCCAGTGTCTCAGTCCGTCCCGGAGGACGGGAGCAGCAGAAGAGGCAGGAGGAGGGATGGGATTGGTTTGGAGAGACTGGTGGAAGAAGGCGGTGCCCTGCGCCTCTTTATCTCTCTGCTGGATCTATGACCCTCTCAGGTGGTGCTGAAGGACACCAGGAGACGGCACGCACGGCCATATGTCTGCGTGTGGGGGGGGTGTGTGTCTGTGTGTGTGTGTGAAGGCATGTGTGTGTGTGTGTGTGTGTGTGTGTATGTGAAGCCTGTGTGTGTATGTGAAGCCTGTGTGTGTATGTGAAGCCTGTGTGTGTGTGTGTGTGTGTGTGTGAAGGGATGCGTGTGGGTGTGTGTGTGTGTGAAGGCATGTATGTGTGGTGTGTGGTGTGTGTGTGTGTGTGAAAGGATGCGTGTGGTGTGTGTAAAGAATGAGGGGTGTATGGTGTGCCGAGGGATGGGGCGTGTGCGTGCTTGAGAGTGTGTGATGAATTAGGTGTGGGTGTGTGTGTGTGTGTGTGTGTGTGTGTGTAATGGTGATTGGACTAGGAAAATGGCGTGCTCAGGATAGAGATGAGGGTCCCAGTGGCAACAAAGATGCCGAGAAATAGAGATATTGAGAGAAATAGGGAAGGAAGGAGAGAGGGAGAGGGAGAGAGAGGGAGAGGGAGAGAGGGAGAGAGGGTGGGAGACACATTGTAATTCCTTTCATGCTGGCCACCCTCACCCCCCCTTCCCCTTTCTCACCCCTCTCACTCCCTGACCCCCCAGACTAATGTTTAATTCAACACGTCTCCCAGCCATAATGAAAAACCTGGGGATAGTGGAGATTAACAACTTTAGTGGAGTCACGCAATAGGACACACTCCCACATCTGCCTCCTGCTGTCCTGCTAACCAACACCCCCACCTCACCGCCCCACCCCCCGGCCCCTCATCCCCCCCCCCACCCCCCGGCCCCTCATCCCCGCCCCATCTCGCCCTTCCAGCCGACAGCCACTGGTTAGAAGGGAGGCAGAGGGCTATGGGGTATGCGGCCTGTTAGACGTCTGTCCTACCTCCTGCCAGGAAAGGTGTGTACCCCATCCATCAGCCCCCTGGTTGCTCGGCAGCCCTGACGTGAGGGGTCTCCGCCTCATTCATGTGTCAGCGCCCCGCGGCGTGGTCCATCCTATCGTCACGTGTGTGTTTGAACTGTGTGTGTGTTTTTACATGCATGTGTGTGAACACTGTGTCTGCTTACACGTTTGTTTGTGTGTGCGAGTTTAGGTGCAGTGGAAATTGGGAGGGGGAATGCTTGTACTGCGTGTGTGTGTGTGTGTGTGTGTGTGTGTGTGTGTGTGTCCAATAGGAGAAGCAGCGCGCTCACCGATGCCCATGTCCAGGGCTCTCCTGATGACCTCTTTGAAGGTGTCGGTGTGTTTCTCCCAGCCTCCGGTCTGGACCTCACAGCGATGTGCCTTGGACAGGAACTGCAGAGCCTTCACACACACGCATACGCACACGCACACGCACACACGCACTCTGTCAAAACGCGCTGAAGTAAACACACTCGCTGCGTCGCACCCACTTTCGCAGACACACACCGGACCATTAATCCCCACACGTTACGGACCTCAATGCCAGCTCTCCTTATTTGAATCGCTACCGGAACCGCTACCGGAACCGTTCATGAATCTAGTGTGTGTGTGTGTGTGTGTGTGTTTGGAGGGGGGGGGTGGCGTTGCCAAGGAAGGCCAATAGAAGAAGCCTAACAATAGGTCACGAGCCCAGGGCTAAGGTTCGTGGCTGTCACTCAATCCAAGGCCCAGATTATGGAACCTCTTTCCCCGGCAACTCGCTGTGCGTGGCATTCCCACACAGCAACCATTCATCCCGAGACAAGGCGGGAAATGAATCCGCCTATTAGTTACTAATAAGCCTGTAAATAGCATATTAACCACGCAGCGGCTAGGAGTCCATTTTGTGATTTACTCTTTCTAATTTGCTTCTCCCTGGTAGGTAATTGAAAATGTATATATTTTATGTATCTCCGCTGTTGCCAGGCAGATTTATCACGGTGACCGGTCCTCTGGAACGTTCCAGCGGAGGCTTGGTGGGCGGGGTTTAGGGGACTGACCTTCTCATTGTCCACGGGGTCGGCGCTCCGGCCGTCTCCGTACAACAGGGCGTACTGCTGCCATACTTGGGCGTCGGTGCTGTGGCGGGCAGTCACGCGGCCCATGAGCTCCTGCAGTTTGTGGCGTAGCGCCCCCGCCGGCTCGCCGTGGCTGTCCGGCAGGTCCTCCACTACGGCCCGCACCAGGATCTTCAGAATCTGAAGACCAAACAAAACGGGGGACACCAGTTTAAATGGAGCCTACACTAAATATCCTCAGGATCTGCAGAGAACACACGGGAAAAACGACTTTAAACGGAGCGCACACTAAGATCGTCAGAAAAAGCAGGGGGTAGGAGAAAAAATTGAGGAAGATTCTTGGACTAACTCGACTACAGGAAATGGGCAGGCGTGAGACCACCAGTATTGTTGAGCGTGAAGAGATTGCGAGGAACAGTCACTTCGATTTGTCAACACACTGAAACAACAACAAAGCAGCACTACTCCCCCCCCCCCCCCCCCAACCCAACACATGGGTCATATGATAAGTCCTCCGTCTGGCAGGGAGTCTGGCGGCGGTCTACTTTGTCTGGTTCCACTTCAGAGACGGCCATCTGAGGGGGACGTCTCACACCAAACGCCGTGGGCGTTCGGTCTCCATTTCGCCTCGCGCTCTGGCACCGCGCTCGGCAGAACGAGTCGCATTTTCATTTTGACACACTCGGAGGCAATACATTTGGCAGGGAGAGACTCAAAGAAGATACTGCCAAGAATTTATTTGGCTTGTTTTTCTACGTGGCAAAACAATAATAATAAAGCCAATGTATACACATTCATGATTATCATGCCGCAATTAAAAAAACAGCTCGGGTAAATAGCCGGGAGGGGCCAGCAATAACAAAACACGATCCCCCCCCTTTTAGTTTACATAAATGAATTAAACATTCTCCCAAAGGAACAACAAGCGAGGAATATCATTTTGCACAACACACACACACACACGTTGGAGAATCTTGAAATTGGATAGGCACAATCGCACAAAACACACCACTAAGTAGGATAAGTGTGCCACACACACACACACACACACACACACACACACACACACACACACACAGCGCTTGTGTGTGCGTGCTGTGTTGTGCTCAAGTGTGTGTACGCAGTGTGAGGGAGTTCATATGTAATATAAGAAGCTGTGTTATTATCCAGATAACGATAAATAATGCGCATTTGATTGTTCTGAAAGTAAAACACTTACTTGACCCCCCTCCCCCCCGCACACAACACACAGCCTTTTTTATTCTTGGGGCTGGCCACAGGAACGGCATCATTGCTTCGCTACGCCATACGTTATATATTCAGAAACACACACACACACACACACACACACACACACACACACACACACACACACACACACACACACACACACACACACACACACACACACACACACACACACACGTGTTTCATAAACCCTGGTCTGAGACGAGGGGAGGGGAGAGGATGGTATCAGAGGTAGACATCTCTACGGGCCGTTTCCAACTGGAAACACCAGGAAGTGCAGCAGTGTTCCGAGGGCCTTTTTCCTGTCTGCTCTAGGGAATGGTATTTATGAAGCCCCCACCCCCCGGAATGGCAACGCTCCCGTTCCTTGAAGACGGGGAGTGGGGAGGCCAGACACAGTGTGTGTGTGTGTGTGTGTGTGTGTGTGTGTGTGTGTGTGTGTGTGTGTGTGTGTGTGTGTGTAAGATCTGTGTTAAAGTGTGTCTGCTTTTTTTTTCTTATTTTTTTGACATGCCTGTTGTCCTTGGCAAAGTCTTTTGTGTTTTATATGGAAGACATGAGAGCATGGTCTCATAAATAAATGTATGGGAAGAGAAAGCAGGGTGGGATCGTCTGGAGTCCGCCTTCCAAGAAAAACCCGCTAGCGTTCCGCCGAAGCACCCCCCCCCCCCCCTTCTGATTAGCACAGGGCGGCTACAGTACACTAGCAAACAGCTTGAGACCCAGGTGTTCGCCCGGCTCTGAGCTTTCCACCTGCCTTTCCCGCGCCATGCTTTCATCCCTCCCCAGTAAAACGAGAGTCGGTTTGCGGAGGAGGCGACGGCACACTCCAGGTGGTCTTTCATCGCGGCTACAGTACAGCCCCATGTCAAATGGAGAGGAACCAATGGCTTTTGCAACGGGGTGGGGGGGGGGGGCGGGGCGTGTTTAAATAAGGGGCGCAATAAATAGAAGGGGAGAACGGGGCCGTTTGGAGCAGAGGGGTCCGTAATGGTGTGAGCAGTAATGACCCTGTCCTTTAGGTAATGAGCTACGCGGGTGACGTAGCCTCAGGCAGGCCGTGGACGACACACACACTCGCTCGGCGGGCAAGCACGTGCTCGCCGCGCGGTCTCCGGTTTTCTGTTATGTCTTCCGCTGGGACAGGAGAGAACCTGCCAGCGGGGACCGGCAGCACGGATGTGATAGCTGAAGAGTGTGTGTGTGTGTGTGTGTGTGTGAAGGTAAACAGAACTGAAAGAAAAAGGGAGAGGGGGGGGGGGGGTGTGACCGAGGCAAGCTAGAGGTCTGGCCGCGTTCCAAACGCGAGACGATGGCTCCACGCGGACGCCTGAGGTCTGGCCGCGTTCCAAACGCGAGACGATGGCTCCACGCGGACGCCAGAGGTCTGGCGGCGTTCCAAACCCTTCCCTCGCTCTTCTAACTGCCTATCGACCACACACACAGACACCTGTACCATACCTGTGGCTCCACTGTC
>JAPMUY010002903.1:12500-90000 GCA_026901105.3 Galaxias olidus
GAGGGTGAGAGAGAGAGAGAGCGTAGGAAAGAGAGGATGAGCGAGACGGGCAAAAAAGAAAGAGAAAAAGAGGGGGGTTCTTCAACACCCTTCAGTGCCCTCTGGAACATATGGCGCGTGCATCACTAACGACACGCTCCTCCTGTTAACTACGGCCACGCGCTGTGAGAGGCCACCAGGGGGCACGGAGCAGATGAACCCCCCCCCCCCCGTATGGTGCCGTTACTCTGGGAACGCTCGCTCTCTGTATTCCACGGGGGGGGGGGGGGGGGGGACAGGGCACGGCGGTTTCCCATGGCGAGCCGGTCGTTGTCGCCGTGACGACGGAACGAGGAAGCGTCACCGAACCCAGAGGAAGAAAAATGAGAGGGGAGGATCTCAAACAGGTTGCTGTTTAATGAAGTCCCTCGGCGGACGATCAACATCTGTTATCTGTCGTTTCAACTCCAGCACATAAACACTGGATCATCTGAGGACAGGGAATGTATGTGCAGGAAGTGCCTGGAACACAGGTAGTGTGTACACATATGAAAAACACCTTTTCCCGCTATCCCCGTCGGTCTGGGGATAGGACACATTAGCCAACCAGACATTGTGCGTTAAAAAAGGCCGTTGTTGACTGCATCGAGCAGGCCTGTGGTGCCGCCCCCCCCCCCCCCCCCCCCCCCCCCACACACACACACACACACACACACACACACACACACGTACCTCCACGTCTTTGTACTTGTCCCGGAGCTCCATAAGGCGGTGGTAGGCCTTGATGGCCTCCCCAAACTCCCCCACGTCCACGCACACCACGATGAAGTTCTCCCAGATCTGCCAGTGCTCGTAGTTACACTTGAGGGCCTCCTGCAGGGTCCTGAAGGCCTTGGGCCTGAGGGAGGGAGAGAAAGGGGGGAATGAGAGAGAGAGAAAGAGGGAGAGAACCAGGGAGATATACAGAGAAAGAGATCCAAAGAGAAAAATCGAGATCCAGAGAGAGAGAGAGAGAGAGAGAGAGAGAGAGAGAGAGAGAGAGAGAGAGAGATCCAGAGAAAAAAAGAGCAAGAGATCGAGATCGAGATCCAGAGAGAAAGACAGAGAGAAATTGAGAAAGAGAAAGAGGGAGAGAACCAGAGAGACATCCAGAGAAAGAGATCCAGAGAGAGAGCGAGAGAGAGAGAGAAAGAGGGAGAGAGAAAGAGAGAGAGATCGGGAGAAGAAAAAAAAGCAAGAGAAAGAGATCGAGATCCAGAGAGAGAGACAGATAGAGGAAATGAGAAGGAGAAAGAGGGAGAGAGAGCGAGGGACGGGGGGCCGATGGAAAATCAATGTCAGTTAAAAAGAATGACACTTGAGTCTAATTTTGTGCAGAGCATGACATGCCATGTGGATGTATGTGTGTTTATAGAACCACACACTCCCCTTTAACACGCACGCACGCACGCACGCGCTCCCCTTCAACACACACAAACAGGTCCCCATTTCCCACACACACACATTCAAGAAGTCTGTCTCCTTCTGCCTGCCATCGTCAGGAGAAAGAGAGTCCCTTTTGAAAGTCTCCGGCTGAATTAACGGTGGCGCTAACCAGGTTTTAATAGAAGCCTCCCAGCTATTTTAATTTCAGGCCTGAAAGCACAGGACTGATTTGAACAGGGGCTGAGAGAGAGAAAAAAAAACCCAGAGTGGCTTCTCCCGCCTTCGCAAGGGCACTTCCGAATACAAACGCCCCCCCCCCCCCCCCATCTTCCTCCCAGGCGGGAAAAACAGCACATGGTGTCGACAGCGCTTTGATGGGACTGTGGTAATTGACTTAAGCTTGACGAATCCGTTGACCGCGCCGCGTTGGCGGTCAGGCTAAGTGTGAGGCTTGGCCCCACCTGCGGCTTCCACGTGCCAGCCTACAGATGACATTGGCTATCGGACGTGCGTTTAAATAGGAATAATACGTCTGGGGATAAAATGAAGTAAAAAAAATAACAGACCCATGTCCGATTGATGGGGGATCCTTATCGGAGTGTGTGTTGAGTGGGAGCCGGAGGCGACGCGCTATCTGTTCCCCGGCCAGAAAATCAAATACTGTCATGGACTGGGTGGAGGGAGGCAGGGAGGAGAGAGGGGGAGAGAGAGAGAGAGAGAGAGAGAGAGAGAGAGAGAGAGAGAGAGAGAGAGAGAGGGAGGGAGGGAGGGAGGGAGGGAGGGAGGTAGGGAGAGAGAGAGAGAGAGATGGGGGATGCTAGTTTTTGATAAGGCTGTTGTAATGTCCCCACTCAGACATCCTCTCCTCCTCCTCTTCCTCCTCCTCCTCCTCCTCCTCTTCTCCTCTCTTCTGTCTGCTCTCCTCCTCGCTTTGATACGGCCACAGCAGCCCTGGCACCAAAATCAATACTGTCAAGCTCTGTGGGGATCTGGTGTCTGTCTGACTTAGTGTGTGTGTGTGTGTGTGTGTGTGCGTGTGTGTGAGTGTGTATGTGTGAGAACGAGACGATGCCTGGAGACCAAGGCCTACAGAGAACATTTGGGTGAGGGACATGGGTCTTTTCCTGGGGCCCTGCCCAGGGACAGAAACGAGCACACTCCTCCTCTTCCTCACTCTGACGATCACTTCGTCCACTGAGAGAGACCAAGACCTGGGAGAAATCAAAAGGGCTTTTCTCTTTTTTAAATTCGAGTCGTCAAGTTCATCAAACCCAGGAGACTTCCACTACTGGCTCAGAACCTTTAAGGCCTGGGTCAACAAAAACTCTCAACAACAAAAACCCGGAAAAACAAAGGATTCTTTTTTTTATCAGAAAGGCAACACGATATTTTCTGATTCCTAATTCCGAAAACTACCAGGAAAACTACCAGGAAAATAGGTGGAAAATTGGACTGCTCGCGTCGAAGTTGAAACAGACAGCAAAGCGACGCCTCGCCCCTTCTCGATTCCCCACTCCACTGGCGTTTACCTCGACCACTCACTCTCAAACAGTCACCCAGCCAGCAGCAGCAGTTTGAACGACTGATTCTCACTCCACTGGCGTTTACCTCGACCACTCACTCTCAAACAGTCACCCAGCCAGCAGCAGCACTTTGAATGACTGATTCTCACTCCACTGGCGTTTACCTCTCACTCTCACTCTCAAACAGTCACCCAGCCAGCAGCAGCAGCAGTTGAACGCCTCATACTCACTTCTGACCCAGGCGAATGTAGGCCGTGGAGAGGTTGTTCCACGCCTCCGCGTTCTGAAGGGAAAAGAGAGAGTTGGTTAAAGAGAGGGATGGAGGGATGGATGGAGGGGAAGGCGTCTGACAGTGTACACACCAGCGCGTGGGGTGTTTGGAGAGCGGAGGGAGGCGGAGAGGGAAGAGATTCCGGCTGACTCCACCTCCACCCCAGAACATGGCAATGTATTCCTCAGAGTGCCTCAGGAACGTTATTGGACGGGAAGGCAATCGGCGCACGCACGCACGCACGCACGCACGCACGCACGCACGCACGCACGCGCACGCACGCACACACGCACACGCACACACGCACACGCGCGCACACACACACACACACACACACACACGTCTGAATGTATGTGTTAGTGTCTCAGTGTGTGTGTGTGAGTGTACTTACATCTGGCTCCAGTCCCACACACCTCTGGAAGGCCTTGGCAGCTCCCTCATAGCCCTCCAGGGCAAAGTAGGCACAGCCTAGGGAGAACCACACCCCGAGCTACACGCACGCACAGAAAGAAAGAAAGAAAGAAAGAAAGAAAGAAAGAAAGAATGAAAGAATGAAAGAAAGGCCATGGAAGAAGAGAGATGAGGGTTTGGTGAATACGATGGCGTATGCTTATAACAGTATGTGCTTTTTGCTTGATGGTGATGATGATATCCCTCCTTCACATAACAAAAAGGCCGTATGAGTATTAAATCCTAAGTCAACCCATGACAACATGAGCGCAGTCTAGGCAGACAGCTCCCGCAGACCACACTCTTCTTCACCCTGCAAGGAACACGCGTGTATTTATTTCAACGTCGCCTTGTTTAGGCTGCTGACTTTAGGACCTCATCGACTCGCAGACAAGTGTTACACAGGTATATAGACGCCCCACACACACACACACACACACACACACACTGGCTCAGGCCCTCGTAGGGAGGGCGGGTGTTTGCTTTGGGCCAGAGCCCACCTGTCAGAGAGAGAGAGAGGGTGGCAGACGGTTCGGGGGAACCCTGGCAACGCTGACGGACAGGCTTCGTTTATGCAGATCAGTCTAGACGTCAGTCCAAAAGAATCTCCCTCCCTCCCTCCCTCCTTTTTCCACGGTCTATCTTTCTCTCCGACGCCCATGGACAGGGCTGGGATTAGCAGGCACTAGTGCGTTTCCAGACAGACAGGGGATGATTCACTTTATTTATGAAACTCTGTGAGTGATGCTATTGTTATTATTATTATTATTGTGACGTGGCAGTGTCGCCATTCAGTCCGACACCTCCGTCTTGACAGAAATATACACGTTTCAAAATAGCGTTTTGTGGTTATTGTTTTCCACTTTTTTGTTTTGACAACTATCAACTATCTGTTCCTCCGATTCCTTCCACCTCACTACTTCAAAACAAATAACACCCCCCAACCCCCATCATACACACACACACACACACACACACACACCTGCATGGTGTTGATGCGCAGGGACTTCTCGAAGCACTCGGCACACTGCTGGAACTCCTTGCTGCGCAGGTGCAGCAGGGCCTTGGAGCGCATGGCGCGGGCGCTCCGCCGGCCCGACAGCTCCCAGGCCTGGTCGTAGTAGCGGTGCTCCCGCAGGACGTCCCCCAGCAGGCAGAGCAGGCTGGGGGTCTCCTTCTTCTCCAGCTCCCGCCGCAGGATCTCCTCCGCCTGGAGGGAGGGGAGGGTGAGGGAGGGGTGGGTGAGGGAGGGAGGGGAGCAGTTTAGGGCTGCTTGTTGATTTCTCCATCACATTTCTTTGTGTTACACTGTTTTGGCCCAGTAATTGCTTTATAGGTATTGTGCAGTGAGGGATGGTGAATTAGGAAAACTAACAGGATTGGAAGATGTATAAACCAAAGTGTCGTAGCCAGAAAGATATACACAGCTGATACATTGTCCACAGCTCCACAAAGTAGACCAAGAAAAAATAAAATAAAATAAAATAAATAAATAAAAAATGAAAAAGAGAAGGAAGAGAGCGGAAAGAAAGGGGAAGTTCAGAGAGGAGGAGAGAAAGAGAGAAAGAACGAAAAAAGAAAGAAAGAGAGAAAGAAAGAAAGAAAGAAAGAAAGAAAGAGAGAAAGAAAGAAAGAGAGAAAGAAAGAAAGAAAGAAAAAAAGAAAGAAAGAAAGCAAAGAGGGGAGGTACTGTAGGTAACCCGACAATCAAAGTGGCCTCCCCCAACGCGCTGTGGTGCTGAACGACCTTCAGAACATGGACCCCTTGGCATTCTCTCTCATCACGTATCAAAAGGCCCATGCTTTGAATTTTAGTCCTGGGCCGGGCTCCAGCTGTCCCTTCTCAGAGGTCCCCCTGATTGAACTTGGCTCCATCAAGCGGGTCTAGAGCGCCGGGTCAGAATCCAACTCAAAGCTATTTAGCTTCTCTCAACTCTTCTCCTCGACTTACCACGAGAAGAAATACGGCCAATTCTTTTACGACTCCCCTGAAGTTTGACTGTACACTTTAAAAATGTGTCGATCGAGGCACACCTAAAGTTTTGCGACTGAGGGATTTGCGGTGGAGATTTGGATTTCGGACTGAATTCCTGCAGTAGATTCCATTCATTCTGAAGTTGTGGCCAAGATCTCCGGTCATACCTTAGACCACCCATAGAACTACAGATCCACCCTTTACCCTCTAACACTGGAGGGCCCTTAAATCCATCCAAATGCAAGTCCAATATGTATGCAAAGTGTTCCATTAGCTGGAATATGATATATGAATATTTATCACTCATTGAGTGCTAGAAAAAGCCAAAATGGCAGTGTAATCATTTTAATGGCAGTGTCATGATTTGGCAATTTTGTAAAATTTAACTTTTTTTCCCTCTTTACCACAAAGTTTCCTCCTGTCTGTCGGCTATTTCTAATCTGTGATTTCAGAATCATGTCCCCTCATAACGACTTCCCTGGAAAGCTTAATGATTTCAGACCAGCAGAACGATTCTTTTTTTACACAGTAAGATTTAGAACTATCTCAAGTTCAACACATTAACATCACTTATTTTACAATAGAACAAACTAGTGTGCGATTGCCTGTTACACATTTAAATGTCTGTTATCCAAAACTTTCTGTACATGTCCTGTTGACAGTCCAAACTGTATATAAGGGGGAGCCCAATTGAAATCAAACGTCCGCAATATTGGCACTGCACGTCTGAAGCAAATAAAACTCTGTACCCTGCTCCAGACCACAGAGGCACCACTGAAGAAGTCTGTGCCAAGGCTAGCCCTCCAACGATCTTCCCAACAATTCCACAAGTTGACGTCGGGCCATACCGAATAGCTGTGGATACTTAAAAAAAACACAGTCAACCACCTCGGAAAGAGGAAAATAAGCCAAAAATATCCCTCTAATATGGTATTCTCTGGAAAACCGAGCCTTTTTCAGAGTCCGGATCTGAACGGGGCCAGCTACTAGAGTTAGCCGATTAGCCAGGGCTATTATGAGCGTGTCCTTGACATGTTCTGGCGAAGCAATAAGTATGGCTAGGACAATGGCTCCCTATACAGAGAACGGCCCCTGTCTAAAGAGGCACTGGGCTTTCTATAGAGCTAAGTGAAGAGCAATACAGTGAATTAGGTTTATACAACCTCAGGGCGCGTTACGCGAGTTAGAATCCCCCCGCCTAGCACAAGAGAGGAGAGAGGGATGAAACGAGGGATGGAGGAACAAGTGACACAGGAATAAAAAGAGAGAATATAGGGAGAAAAAGAAGGATATATATATATATATACACATGTACATATATGTGTATAGAGAGCACGAGAGAGAGCGAGAGAGAGAGAGAGAGAGAATTTAGAGACAGACAGAAGGAGGAACAGAGAGAGAGAAAGAGTGATAGAGAAAGAAAGAGTGACAGAGAAAGAGTGCAAAGTAATACGATTAGTTCTCCCTCTAAAAGTGCACGGAGGGTTCTTTCAGCTTGCTGACCCTTTGCTTAAAGGGGATTATGTAGCTCCACCACTACATCGGCTCCCTTCCAAAATGGACCTAGTTCTTACTATGCAAGTCATGGCTGTTCTCTATAAGCGGAGAGCCATCTCCCACTCCCACATTACGGGGTAATCTAATCAAGCATCGAATTTGTCCAGAAATTGAATAACATTTATGACCAAACTGCTAGTGCTGGAGTTATTCATGGGGGATGTATTGGGCTATTTGTGAAGTGCAGAGGTGCTTCAATCTTTTTTTTTCTCCCAATACTGCACCTTAATCTTAAGAGCTTAGAGTTTGACTGGGTTGTTGCGATATTTGTAACGAACACCGATTTGCATGAACAGGCATACATGATGGTTTCAACTATAGCGACAACATCGTATTAAAAAAGTAATATTAATGCGGCCCCACAGCAATCTAAAGCAACTACACCAAGCCAAACTCATTTACTAACGTGCTACAACTTAATTTAAATTCACACTGGGGAAAAAGAAAACAGAATAATATTCAAACAGTTTTTTTAGCACGGATTTCTTCTGTAGAGGCAAATATGTCATGAAAGCTCTAACAGAGTCTGATCGACAGGTACAATGGCTGAAATACTTTAATTTTACTTTTTAATTAAAGTAAAAGTAACTAATTACTTTAATTAAAGTAACAGGTTATGGGTAACACCTAAAAGCAAAACGCTACTTTGAATAACTACACCCAACACAACGGTATCACAAAGAGCAAGAAAACCCCTTTCAGACAAAACCCCTCGACACCTTGCTTCACCTAACCCGTCACTATCTTTCAGCGGGAGAGTCCAAGTCAGACTCCTCCGTTCAGAGAAAAGGGAGGAAGAGATAGAGAGACAAAGGATCAGAGAAGAGAGGAGGAGAGCGTGTTGACCAGGAGGAGAGCCTGGTCGCTGGCCGGACACCAAGCCACTCTGGACGATGAATCGCCTCGGTCGTTTCTCGGGGGGCCGAGACCGGGGCCCACAGCCCTCATGGTGATACCAGAGCCAGGGGACTCGGGCTACGGAGCCCAAAGGCACCTGGGTAATCAAATTGAGAGAGGGGGGGGCGGGGGGAAATGCAATTTGATAAGGGAGCTTAGTAGTCTAAGCATGGGATGGAGAGAGGAGAGGAGAGAGGAGAGGAGAGGAGAGGGGGAGCGGGCGTGGGACACTCTCAAACTACCTGAAAAAGGGTGTGTGTGTGTGTGTGTGTGTGTTTGAGCGTGTGCGCGTGTTTATATTAAATGGATTACGACTTCTGTTAACCAAAAACCTGCCCCGTAGCCCTAATTCCCCACAACAGCAATTCCGCCCCCCTGGTCACAGTGGAATCCCAATGACTTGTTTAGTAAGTAACGGATGGCTTTCCCTCCTCCTCGCCGCTCACTCTAAGAGGACGAGCAGATTGACACTGCTCCCCCTTCCACAGGATATTAGGACGAGGGGTGAGGAGGACGCTCTCATACACACACAGACACACACACACACCGCCGAGGTGAGCTTAAAAACATCAGCGGGAGCGCGAACGAGAAGAGGACGGTTGCCATGACAACACGTCGGTGAACCCCCCCCCCCCCTTCACGTTTGTTTCACTCTGGCTTGTTACCGTGGTAATTTGGGGACATGTGCTTAAAACACCGGAACGTCTCCATCGATCAGGACAAAGACAGGAGATGTTGAGAACAACACCAACTGACTTTCTTCGGGTCCTGGACCGCACAGGACAGAGGACTTAGATTATGCCTGTAAGATATTCATCTGCAAAATGTTACCCCCAAAACACGCGAAACTGTCCCAACTTTCAGCTGCTCCGCTGCCAACCCTCCACCAAGCCAACAATGGAACCTGAACGAAGAGGAAAGCTCTGCAGCACATGGAGCTTTGGGCCCTATCATTAGATACCAAGCCATCCACAGCAGAACCAGGTCCAACCCAAACACCCCGCAATCCTGTGTGTGTGTGTGTGTGTGTGTGTGTGTGAGAGAGAGAGTGCAGCCAGGTTAATAGTATGGCCAAGGGAAAAGCTGTCCAGATGTGTGTGACTGATAGCTCTGACAGGCAAAGGAACGAGTGAATATGGACACACCACGGACAGAATGAGAGAGAGAGATGGAGAGAGAATGACAGAGAGAGACAGAACGGCAGAGAGCGAGAAGAGAGAGAGAGAGAGACAGAACGGCAGAGAGAGAGATGGAGGCAGAACAGCAGAGAGAGAGAAAGAGACAGAACGGCAGAGAGAGAGAGAGACAGAACGGCAGAGAGCGAGAAAGAGAGAGAGAGAGAGAGAGAGACAGAACGGCAGAGACAGAGACAGAGAGATGGAGGCAGAACAGCAGAGAGAGAGAAAGAGAGAGAGAGAGAGAGAGAGAGAGAGAGAGAGAGAGAGAGAGAGAGAGAGAAAGAGACAGAGAGAGAGAGAGAGAGAGAGAGAGAGAGAGGCAGAACAGAAGGGAAAGAGAACAGCAGAGAGAGACAGAACATCAGAGAGCGCAAGGGTGAGAGAGAGAGAGAGAGAGAGAGATGGAGGTTAGAGGAGATATCCAGGTAGTGATGTACTTACAGTTAACCAAGTTTTCTCCAAATGTTAGGGCTGGATTAGATTCTCTTATCAGATGTTTTGCCCTCTAAACAGTATCCACAGTGTGTGTGTGTGTGTGTGTGTGTGTCTGTGTGTGTACGGTCGAAAGAGCGCCCATACTCTGAGTGAAAAATGGGCCTGCCTTGGCCGAACAGCGATAGGAATTAAATGGTGCCCGAGAGTTCTCCTGGGGTAGGTGTGTGTGTGTGTGAGTGAGTGAGTGAGTGAGTGAGTGAGTGAGTGAGTGAGTGAGTGAGTGAGTGAGTGAGTGAGTGAGTGAGTGAGTGAGTGAGTGAGTGCGTGAGTGAGTGAGTGAGTGAGCGTGCGAGCGTGCGAGTGCGTGTGCGTACCTTGCCATGTTGGCCCATCCTCTCGTAGCAGATGACTGCATCCTCCCACAGCTGCAGCTGCTCGTAGATAAGCAGGGCTGAGCTGGTGCAACCCAGGTCTGTCAGGAGGCTGGCCAGCTGCTTCTACACGGAGCACAGGATAGAGGGATAGGAGAAGAGGGAGAGATAGAGAGAGACGGAGAGACAGAGAGGGAGAATGGAAGAGAGAGAGAGAGAGAATGGAAGAGAAAGCAAGACAGCGAGACAGAGAGAGAGAGAGAGAGATAGAGAGAGAATAGATAGAGAGAGCGCGAGAGAGAGGGGGGTTGATAGATATATATATATAGGGAGATAGAGAGAGAGAGAAAGAGAGAGCGAGAGAGCGCGAGAGAGAGAGAGAGAGAGAGAGAAAGAGAGAACAAGAAATGAGGCAAAAGAAAGAGGGGGTGGGGGAGAAAGAGAGAGTTGAAAGAGAGAGTTTGTCAAGACCACATGACGGTAAACAAACAAAGTAGTGGAAAAAATGATCCGGTCAAGCTGGCTCTCTCCATCGCCAACCCTGTGGGAGAATTCTGTCAAAGGACCTCTTCATGAGGAGAATGCCCAGGTGGCATGTGTGTGAGTGTGTGTGTGTGTGTGTGTGTGTGTGTGTGTGTGTGTGTGTACGTGTGTGTGTGTGTGTGTGTGTGTGTGTGTGTGTGTGTGTGTGTGTGTGTGTGTGCGTACGTGTGTCTGTTTGTGAGTGTGCATGTGTGTGTGTGTGTGTGTGTGTTTGGTAGTGTGAGTGTCTTGTGTGCATGAGTGTATGTGTGTGTGTCTAGGTTGAGGGGGGGCCCAGTGGAAAACCTGGCTACAGTAATCAACACAGAGTTAACAAACACGTAGTTTCACACCACATTGTTACAACATTATGTCTGCACACACTTTTTGACGAGCTCAGGAGCATACGAGTTCACACAAGAACCCACACACAACCTACCACCCCCCGCCCTGATCACACACACACACACAGTCCCGTCCCTGTTCAAACAGATGGACAGGCGTCTGCTCCACACTTCTGCCATGCTATCCCGTGGGGCATCAGCACTGCATGAGCCCAGAGCATCAATGCCTCCCGCTGTGCTACTGCCGCCCAGTGAGGGCCCGCTGCCATGGCCGCTGACCTGCCGTGCTAGGTAACCGTGGCCACTACCCTGCCCACTGCTATGCCTGCTGCCCTGCTAGCTAACAGTGAGCGCTGTAATGCCTGCTAACTGTACCCGCTTCCCTGCCCGCTAACCATGCCTGTTGCCCTGCTAGGTAACCATGCCTCCCGCCATGCTACTGCTGCCCAGTGAAGGTCCACTACCCTGCTAGCCGAACATGCCCATACCTAGCACGCTGTGCCCAGTACCCTACCTTGCACGCTGTGCCCAGTGCCCTACCTAGCACGCTGTGCCCAGTGCCCTACCTAGCACGCTGTGCCCAGTGCCCTACCTAGCATGCTGTGCCCAGTGCCCTACCTAGCATGCTGTGCCCAGTGCCCTACCTAGCATGCTGTGCCCAGTGCCCTACCTAGCATGCTGTGCCCAGTACCCTACCTAGCATGCTGTGCCCAGTGCCCTACCTAGCATGCTGTGCCCAGTGCCCTACCTAGCATGCTGTGCCCAGTGCCCTACCTAGCACGCTGTGTCCAGTCCCCTACCTAGCATGCTGTGCCCAGTGCCTTACCTAGCACGCTGTGTCCAGTACCCTACCTAGCATGCTGTGCCCAGTGCCCTACCTAGCATGCTGTGCCCAGTGCCCTACCTAGCATGCTGTGCCCAGTGCCCTACCTAGCATGCTGTGCCCAGTGCCCTACCTAGCATGCTGTGCCCAGTACCCTACCTAGCATGCTGTGCCCAGTGCCCTACCTAGCATGCTGTGCCCAGTACCCTACCTAGCACGCTGTGCCCAGTACCCTACCTAGCATGCTGTGCCCAGTGCCCTACCTAGCATGCTGTGTCCAGTGCCCTACCTAGCACGCTGTGCCCAGTACCCTACCTACCATGCTGTGCCCAGTGCCCTACCTAGCATGCTGTGCCCAGTGCCCTACCTAGCACGCTGTGCCCAGTACCCTACCTAGCACGCTGTGTCCAGTGAGTGGCATCATGTCTACTGCCAGGCTAGTGGTGGCTGCCAAAGCAGGTCCACGGAGAAACAAGTCTCCCCATTGCTTTGGGATGGCTCACATGAGGACACACACACAGGGGAGGAAAGCAGAGAGCTGCTACATTCACGTCACACACACACTCTTGGCTCAGCTACAGCCTTGGGGGTGGTGGATGGGGGCTATGGCAATCATCAAATCCCCCCCCCCCCGGCTCTCTGTATTTAGGGTAGGGGCAGGTTCCGGGGTGTGAATACGTGCGCGCTCATTCAGCAGTATTTAGGCTGCAGCCATCCGCCGCGCTTTCCCATTTCATAAACAACTTTTAAAAGCGGAGATAAAACTGGGCTGGGGATTGTTTACGCTAGCCTGTGTGTGTGTGTGTGTGTGTGTGTATGTGTGTGTGTGTGTGTGTGTGTGTGTGTGTGTGTGAACGCCTCCCGTGCTGCTCTGGGAGAAGCTAAAGTAATTAATGAGCCTAATCTGAATACCTCTGGGGAGAGATGGGAGAGGCGAAGGAGGAAGAGGATAGAGGAGGAGGGGGTGAGACTCCCTTTGTTTTCAGGGCGTTAGGTAAACGTACATGGAGACACACACGCACGCACACACACGCACGCACGCGCACACACACGCACAGCAGAGAGTAATCCCAACTTCTGTAAATCTGTTTATTCGAATGACTTTAGAGACACACGTCATTTTGACCAAAGCATTGCGTTCCTACGGCAACCCTCGGCACAGTTCTTGCCAGCGATGCTTGATGTCTTTACTACCCCATGTCGATTTATCCCTCCTTCATTCTCTGTGTTGTAACCCCATATTTAGTGCCTCGGTCTCCATTTCAATTCTAATAGAATCTAGATTCCTGTTGTTTTGTCACGACATCTTCCTCCATACTTGCATGTACACACACCTAACCTTGAGCCCCACATATCCAGTCCTGCAGTAAATCCTGGGACTCTGGCTTTTATCAACCCCTGTCCTCTCTATAGCCATCACACGCACACACACACAAACCCCCACCAGACGCACACACACACACCAATCACACACCTACACACATCCCAAGACACACACACATCCCAAGACATACACACACACACACACACACACACAAACACACACATGCACCAAACACACACAAACACACACACCAAACACCAGACACACACACACAGCAAACACAGGCTCTAGGCTCAGAGGGGCGACATATCACGTCCCAAAGGGGGCTGATGGGGTCCATAAATCTGAATTTATTCCCCTTCCTGTCAGCCAGCCCGTCATGTGACACAGGCGGCAGGACGTGCAACCAATGGTAACGCAGTCCCCGCCGGGGCTGATGGGTAGAACTACCAGAGCCTCCCACTTAGAGCCAGCACCCGTTCTCCTTCTGCAGGCACCTACAAAGGTGTGTTGGTGTGTGTGTGTGTGTGTGTGTGTGTGTGTGTGTGAGTGTGGGGGGGAAATTTTTCTTTTCCCTCCACTATTTTTCACAATTTTAATTTTGCAAACCAAATGCTACGAAAACGACGCACACACACACACACACACACACACACACACACACACACACACACACACACACACACACACACACACACACACACACACACACGCACACACACACACACACACACGGTCCTCTGTTACATGCGAGGGCACGGACGGCCCCCGTCGTGCAGAGAATGCACCACAGAAGAAGCAGCGGTGTTCTCCTCCGCCTCGCGTGCGCTCCACTCCCCAGGCAGCAATAGGCCGCCTTCAATTCCAGCTTTATCGCTCTCCTCCGTTATTGCCCCTGTTCCTCCCAGACCGATCTGTCGCTCCCTCCCTTTTCTTCCTCTCCTTTACACGCCCTTATCGCTCTCTTTCGCTCCCCAGTTCTACCCATCGGTCTCTTTCTCCTCCGGGTATATGGCCGGCCTTACCTTGTTTTCCCTTTCTGCCTGACCTCTTAAACCTCTCCATTTTCTGGGTGAGTCTCAGTGTGTGTCTGTGGGAGTTTCGGTGTGTGTGTGTGTGTGTGTGTGTGTGTGTGTGTGTGTGTTTTGTGTGAGAGTGTGTGTGTGTGTCTCTGTGTGAGTGTGTGTGTGTGTCTGTGTGAGTTTGTTTTTACGTGTCTCTGTGTGTGTGTGTGTGTGTGTGTGTGTGTGTGTGTGTGTGTGTGTGAGTTTGTTTTTGTTTTTGTCTACGTGTCTCTGTGTGTGTGTGTGTGAGTTTGTTTTTGTCTACGTGTCTCTGTGTGAGTCTCAGTGTTTAGTGTGTGGTGCGTTGTCTAGTCTGTACATGGAAGCCACAATACACACAAACACCTGAGTGGATGGAGGATGTTCAACAGCTCCTGACGAACGAGGCCGATCACACAGAGAGAGAGATGGAGACTTGGGGCAGGCTGGTACCATAACATACCAAAGCTGGCCCAGGGGTGGTTTGTTTAGGAAAACACAAACGATATTCAGTTATTAGCTGGATTCTAACACCATGACATACATAGGCGAGGTTCCCTATTACCAAAGGACTTCAAATGTGTGATCTTTACAGTGAAAAGGTGCCATTAACCAGCTTGTGAGGTCCTGCCACTTCAAGGACTTGCAGGAAGACAAACGGGTGGGGGGGTTAGGGTGGGGGGTGGGGGGGGGGGGGGGGGGGGGGGGGGGGTTAGGGGGGGGGGGGGGGCAGGAAAGGTACTATGACAACTCAAATAAACACGTCCACGCTGGACAAAAACATCTTACAGAGGGGGACTCACTAGCGCGGGCTAATACAAACACCCATCACTCGGCCCGTCTTCCTGAGAATATACGCAGACGTGGAGACAAACAAGCCCCACACACACACACACACACACACACACAGACACAGACACACACACACACACACACACACACACACACACACACACACTTTCTCATCAGCACGCACACACGTACGTATGCCAACTGCACCTCTTAACCACCAACCGAGCTGCAGTGGTCTGACGGACAGGTCTCCTCCGGATGGGGGGGGGGGGGGGGGGCATGGTCAGGGGAGGACCTCGAGACACTTCAGAGGGCCGAGGAAGACACATCGACAGCCGGCGTGTCTTTTAGTGGAGGAATACTGGAGTCAAAAGAAAGGGGTTCCTTCTGTCTCGTTTTTAGGTGAGGATTCATAACCATGGCTTTAGGGTGACCTTGAGTAAGCACACGCACCAAAGCTTTAAATCTATACAGTAGACGTTGTGTTACCAAGTGGAAATGTTTTCACAGCATAGACCGGCTCCCTCTAAGGTAGATTATAAAACACGAAACGCCTGAACAAACGGGCGCGAAAGCTGAAGTCGTTACCATAAATCAGGCGGCCAATGGTGTGTGTTGGTTTGAAAAGGGGCGGGGGGGGGGGGGGGGGGTGTTACCTGGACGGTCCACCTGGGCGGAGCCTGAGAGCAGTAGAAGACCTTGAGGCGCTCGGTCACGTGACAGCTCCGGTCCTCGAAGAAGTCCACTAAAGTCTGGAAGAGGAAAAACAAACAAACAGCGAGGTCAGTCGCTACGGTAACTACGGCATGCTAGCGATGGTCGCGACGCTTAAATGAAACCATGAAAGACAAGGTACCAAGGCAAAATAACACGACACTCATTTTCTCAACCACCAAAGGAAAAAGGCAATCTCACACCAGTCATTTAACAATAAGCCTTATTGTGAGGGAGTTTTCCTAGCACATTTAATCACCTAACTCCTCCTCCTAATTACTTTGGTTGCAGCCATGAATACGCGGAACCAAACTACTTCAGCAAGGAGCCAAACGAGACCCACCTAGTTCACCCGTCTACTCGAGGTGAGACGAGCGGGGATATTCCAAAGGTCGTCGAACGCAGCGCCAACTCGCTCATCGCTACGTCGACAGTCGGCGACAGGAGCGGCTTTCGTCGACGGCAAAAATCGAATAGAACCGTTTTCAAATGACGTTCTATGTGAAGGTGATTGCGTTTTCCTTTGGGAGAGTGAGTGAGGGAACGGACATGCAGAAACCATGGTAACATAACACCTTGGACTGCTGGAAAGGTTTAACAGGTAAATGATGCGTATCCTTGCAATAGAAGCATTAACGATAAGACAATAACTCGGCAAAAAAAAAGCAGACAGCAGCTGAGAGTTTAGGTATGTTAGCCTGCATTACGTAATGCAATGTTGGAATGAAATGCTCGGGGTTCTCCCAATCGTTTAGGGGACTTTGACACCTTATCCACAGAGCTCAAAAGAGAACTCCACGAAGCCTTAGCCAAGTAGCCGTCCCAATTAGAGGAGACTTTCAGGTATTTTGTCTCCTAGCCAACCACCCCCAATATGGGATATGTCAATCAACCCCTAGAATATTTCCAGGTATTTCATTTCACAGACAGAAAGAGGAGCCAGGAGGAGGAAATTACAAATAGAGAGGCGAGTAAGTTTAAAAATCTGGCAAAATGGCGTGTGGTTTCCACTACTAAGCTACAAGGTTAACACCTCAAGCAGTATTTTGAAAAAGGCAATTCGAGCTCAATGTTAGAATTGAGAGATGGAATTATTCTTTAGAATGAACATCAACCTCATCTGGAATTGGAATTTCCAGTTGACTTGGCTCAATCGGTTTTCCTTAATGGGGAACATGGCTAGTTTGAGGATGCTGTGGATGACTAATAGCTAATTCTGTTCCTCCAAAGCTAGAGGACATCTGAAAAAGCACAAACATTGGGTAGCGTTTGGTGGGTTCTGCCAGACCACTACCAATAAACAAACAAGTTATATAACTACTGATATAACATTCCCAATTCTGAATCACTCAACTGAGATAACATTCCCAATTCTGAATCACTCAACTGAGATAACATTCCCAATTCTGAATCACTCAACTGAGATAACATTCCCAATTCTGAATCACTCAACTGAGATAACATTCCCAATTCTGAATCACTCAACTGATATAACATTCCCAATTCTGAATCACTCAACTGAGATAACATTCCCTATTCTGAATCACTCAACTGAGATAACATTCCCAATTCTGAATCACTCAACTGAGATAACATTCCCAATTCTGAATCACTCAACTGAGATAACATTCCCAATTCTGAATCACTCAACTGAGATAACATTCCCAATTCTGAATCACTCAACTGATATAACATTCCCAATTCTGAATCACTCAACTGAGATAACATTCCCTATTCTGAATCACTCAACTGAGATAACATTCCCAATTCTGAATCACTCAACTGATATAACATTCCCAATTCTGAATCACTCAACTGAGATAACATTCCCAATTCTGAATCACTCAACTGATATAACATTCCCAATTCTGAATCACTCAACTGATATAACAGTGGCCTCACAAGTATATGGATTGAAACACAGAAAATAAACTATCCTGCTGTTGCGATTAATAAAAACAGTTGATATAAAGTTAACATTGACATTTTACCCTTATTTATGCATAAACACAGGTCATAAATGTCTAAGTGGAGAACAGCAACTTCTAGACATGTACTACTTTATTTTTTATCGACTTGAGTATTCACACAATCATACTCTATCGAACAGAAACAATCGCCCCGGAGCTTTCCCCTTACTGACCTTTCTGACTTCATTTTCTGATTCATCTCATCAGGGGATTGAAATGGAATGGTTACTGTGCTGTTGCCAGATACGAGACACTTGATTCATACAGTATACAATTACATCAAGTCACTCCAGACAACGTTCCATGCCTTTCGGCTTGAGAAAAAAATCCAATTTCTTGAAAAAAAAGACATTTTCAATTCTCATAACTTTCCTTTGTACTTAATTACTGGCTGTGGTACGTGTGACTCCTGTTACCAGGGCGATTATCGATCAACATCACAAATAACATTTGGGGCCCGTTGAAACATGCGCCCTGTTCCTCGCGTACGGCGCATTTTTTAATAGGAGAGTGCCCCGGCTCAATAACTCAGGGCCGCCGTCGCTGCCACGGCAACGGAGCGGGATCCCGTCGTAATGTAAACACTGCTGCCTAATAGACGTCGGCTAATCTGCTTCAGCAACATAAAGCCTCATACATCGAGTCAAGGACAGTTCGGGGGGGGGGGGGGGATTTTATATCAAACACGAACTAGATCGAGACGCCAAATCAATACAACCGCTATCTTCCCAACCCTGTTGTGGGGAGAAGAGGGGAGAGGAAGAAGAGGGGAGAGGAAGAAGAGGGGAAACCAAGGACAAAGAGGGGCTTAGTTTATCTCCGTCAGGAACAGGCTACACTATGTGCTACAGTGTGAAAACGGATCGACAGAGAGGCCGTCACGTTGCGCGGGGTTAAAAAGCCGGGCCGGAGTCTCCCTGTGACGAGCGTCTGGCACTCCCGCTGACAGTGCCGTACGGCCGGCAGGAGATGACCCACAATCGGATCTCGGCTTCAATCATACGAAGGAAAAATAAGGGACCACACAGGAGATAGAGTGAGGCGCTGCATATACTGATCAGCAACTATCCCCCCCCCCCCCCACCCCCCCGAGAGAGCAAAAAAGAGAGGCCTCATTAGAAAATGAGTCTCAGGCTTAATGTTAGATTGTTCAAGTTGATTGATCAAAGAGTCGTCAACGGAGGGGGGGAGTTCTCTGGTTGGCCCAGATTGCAGCTCCTCTGCAGCTTTAGAGAAGCATCGCTCACAGGAGCAAAGACAACCATGGAGGCTCCGTCCCCTCACAGCTGAGGCCCCTCCACTCAGGCAGCGGAGCAGGGCCCCGAGCTCGGCATGTGTGGGTCAACATTTGTCGAGTGGTAAAGGCAGAGAGAGAGAGAGAGAGAGAGAGAGAGAGAGAGTGATGGGAGCCAGACCTTTTTCTTTATACTGTACATAGGGGAGAATAAGGCCATGTGGAGCTGCTCTAGACTGTCTGGCTGTCTGCTTTAGGACCCTGCTGTTCAAGAGCAGCCACCAGCTCTCGCCTTGGTACTTAAACCCCCCCCTACACACACACACACACCCCACCCTAACCAGACACACCGCTCCCCACATTATGAATCTGACCTCGTCTATCTAAAGCCCCGGCAGCCCGCCCAACAGCTGGAGCACTGGAGAGCAGTGATCAGACACACACGCACACGCACACGCACACCATGATGTCATTCCAGAGGACTTTGAAGCAGCCTAAGGGATCATAAATAACTTCTGGATCCTACCTTAGTGGACAAGCTGAGCGAGTACATCAACATGCACAACACATCACTTCAGGAAGCACGTACTATATTCAATATCACACACAAATTCCCAAGTTGTCGCCAAACCAAATCAAACCCATGTCTCCGCCCCCTTAGCTCCCAGCAGCGGCTGCTTTTCCCGGGTCGACAGACAAACACCCGTGACAACTCTCCTGCTGGGGACAGGAAGCCAAGGCTGGGGGAAGCGTGGCTGTCCTCCGTGGCACGTCTCTGGCAGACCGCTCCCAGTGGGAATGCTGATTCAAACCGTCTGCTCGCTGACGTGGATTATATATTTATATAATATGTATGTATGTATGTATGTACAGCCACAGGGTCACTCTCATAGCAGTGGTTTTGATAAAGTTATGAAATATTTATCGAGACAGAGGTCAGACATTCTGTGCATCCCCCATCCCGAACAATGTAATGACCTTCTCTGTAAACCAGAAAACTATGTTTATGGATCTTTTACAACAAGACAGTTCACAATATTTCAATATCTGAATCTTTGCAAAGTAGCATTCATCATTATTTTGACAAGTTCAGACATACACACTTACACATAGACACACGTTTCTAAAGGCACCCCATACCCTCTCACCTGCATCTGAGTCATGGCCCTCTCCACTCGCCGTGAGCTGCCCTTCTCCAGCTTGGTCCTCAGGCACAGCGCCGTCACCTCCACCCCCCAGAACTTGGGCTGAGACAGTATGCACTGGAACACAAACAAAAGGCTGTGCTTCAGACTCCAAACACAATAACTAACGCTGTCTCACGTCGTGTGCATGTCACTGGACTGGACTGCGCTGACAGCCATGGATTGAGAAGTGGAATCACAGAGGTACACATTGAAATGAGCAGAAACGTCCATAGAGGAACACATATCAGATGGGCAGAGAGCTTATAGCACCAAGCCTGGACACTCGGGAAAGTAATGCATGGTCTATCTAGAAACGACAAAGTAACGCATCGTCTATCTAGAAACTACAAAGTAATACATTGTCTAACTAGAAACTACAAAGTAACGCATTGTCTATTCAGAAACTACAAAGTAACGCATCGTCTAGCTAGACACTAAACAGTAATGGATCATCGATCTACAAACTAACGCATCGTCTAGCTAGAAACTAAACAGTAATGGATCATCGATCTACAAACTACAAAGTAACGCATCGTCTATCTACAAACTATAAAGTAACGCATCGTCTATCTAGAAACGACAAAGTAACGCATCGTCTATCTAGAAAGGACAAAGTAACGCATCGTCTATCTAGAAACTACAAAGTAACGCATCGTCTATTTGGAAACTACAACGTAACGCATCGTCTATCCAGAAACTACAACGTAACGCATCGTCCATCCAGAAACTACAACGTAACGCATCGTCTATCCAGAAACTACAAAGTAACGCATCGTCCATCCAGAAACTGCACGGGGATAGTCATGAAGAAAGTGCAAAGCTGGCCACAAGTTATTGTCTAGGCTCTAGGGGGCAACTCCCTCCATTTTAATTCAGAACGTCCCATGAGGATGTAAGAACCACAGTCCAACTAAACTGCCTCTCCTCAATAAGGCTGTGGCTGGAGGAGGATTGGACTTGCACTGTGGGGGGCTGAGCCTACGGTGTATGTGTGTGTTGTGTGTGTGTGTGTGTGTGTGTGTGTGTGTGTGTGTGTGTATCGAGCACGTATCTAGTAAATCCGTTGCGAGGACGGAGGCGGCGGGTTGCACTTCCTGTGCGCAGCAGGAAGCCTGATCATTCCTCGGGCCTCACCCCCTCTGTGCCGAAAACACGACACATCTCTTTCTCACAGGACTGAGGTCATGTCTACTGAAAGACAGACTGGGTGGGATCGGAGGTCAGGGGTGTGTGTGTGTGTGTGTGTGTGTGTGTGTGTGCAGCGTATCAGGAGACAGGGCGTTCCGACGCCGTTTGACCTTTTTTGCCGTACCGGTAAACAAGCTAAATAAAAATGTGGATTACTCCCCCCCAAAAAAAAAAAAACCTACAGGGAATTCAAATAGCCTTGACACAACAGAGAACGGAAAACAACACTGTATAGAAAGACTGTGATGAAAGTTGAAGCAATCCCCCGCCACTCTCAGGACAAACAGAATGGACATTGTTGGCCCGCTATGAAAGAGTGAGTCACCACACGTCAGCAGGCACAGCGGGACTCTGGGTAGAAATCCATGTGGGAATGTCCCCTCGGTCTGTTTGCCCAGCCGTAGGCCCCCAGCCACTCACACAGGGAGGGAGGGCAGCCAGGCAGACAGGGTGGGTCTTTTCCTTCAACCCCATAGAGGGTGGCTGTGGGTGTGTGTGCGGGTGTGTGCGTTAACTCATTTATGATAGCTCTTCGTCGATAGCGTGCACAGCAAAATTGCCAGTGTTAAATTAACACCCCAAAGTGTCATTATGTGTCCACGCTTCCCACTGTTAAATACATTCTAGATAAGTCAACTCAACAGTGGTAACGCTTTAGGGCTGGGGGTGTTAAAACATAGCTTTATGGTTATGAAATAGCACTGTCCGGGTGTCATTGGAGCTACCGCTGCTGTTAAATCTGAGCGTATTTAACACTGTACAGTAGGATAGTATGGACACACAAGACACTTTGGGGTGTTCATTTAACACTGGCTGTGTGATTAAAGCTCTCTGCAAGGTTGCCATATCCTTTTAAATATTTTTCTGCATGGATCAACTGAGTTACTGAGGACAGGGTATTTGATTAAACTCCGTGAAGTGGGTTGACAGGGTACTTAAGAACCAAACATCCTGAATAAAATCCAATATCTGGCAACACTTCATCTCAGAAACCATTTAAATAAATCAATTACAGTTTGCTAAAGGAATTAATTCACAGCCCAAGATGGAAGAGAAATATCTAAGAAAGCAACTTTTTAGTGTCCGCTATGTTTTCTGAAGTAGTTGGTAGTTTATTTAGAGGTGCACTTCCTCCATAACGACTCACTTTATAGAGTTACGGCTAAAAAGGGCATGGAACAGACGCCAGGAATGGAAAGACCAAAGAAAGGGTGAGGAAAAGAAAGAAAAATGAAGGAAACACCTCCCCGTCCCGTACACACACCACCACAAAATGCATCCCATTACGCTCACCAAACATAACGACACGAGCAATAAATAGTCTGTCATAACATCCCCCTTTATATATATATATATATATATATATAATAAGTCTGTCGCGTCACAACATCCCATAATTATATTATATATATATATATATATATATATATATATATATAAATAGTCTGTCGCGTCACAACATCCCATAATTACCTTATATATATATATATATATAAATAGTCTGTCGCGTCATAAAAACACATAAATAAATTATATATATATATATAAATAGTCTGTCGCGTCACAACATCCCATAATTACCTTATATATATATATATAAATAGTCTGTCGCGTCACAACATCCCATAATTACCTTATATATATATATATATAAATAGTCTGTCGCGTCATAACATCCCATAATTACCTTGAAACCAGTGCTATCAATTTGGAATCACAATACAGATTTTTCCTATATATACAGTATATATATATATATATATATATATATATATATATATATATATATATATATATATATATAAATAGTACTATCTATATATATACACTGTACTATATATATATATATCTATGTATATATATATATATATGTATATATATATACACATATACATACGCCTTGGAGTCTGTTTTGGCCTCACAACCTGGAATTAGAATGAGATCTCCAGAGGCTTTGACAAAATAGGCCATAAATATTCCAACAGTACAGCCGCCTTTTTTACAAATGTTTCGATAAGTCTCCTTGCCACAACTGGGATTTTTGCCCATTCCTCAAGGCAAAACTGCTCCAGCTCCTTCATGTTGGATGGTTTCCGCTTGTGAACAGCAATCTTAGTCTGACCACAGATTCTCAGTGGATTGAGATCTGGGCTTTGACGGCCATTCCAACACATTTAAATGTTTCCCCTGAAACCACTCGAGTGTCGCTTTAGCAGTATGCTTCGGGTCATTGTCCTGCTGGAAGGTGAACCTCCGTCCCAGTCTCAAATCACAGGCAGACTGAAACAGGTTTTGCTCAAGAATATCCCTGTATTTAGCACCATCCACCTTTCCCTCGACTCGAATCAGTTTCCCAGTCCCTGCTGCTGAAAAACATCCCCACAGCATGATGCTGCCACCACCATGTTTCACTGTGGGGATGGTGTTCTTGGGGTGATGGGATGTGTTGGGTTTGCGCCAGACATAGCGTTTTCCTTGGTGGCCGAAAAGTTAAATTTTAGTCTCATCTGACCAGAGCACCTTTCTCCATACATTTGGGGAGTCGCCCACATGCCTTTTGGCAAACTCAAAACGTGCCTTCTTATTTTTAACACTAAGTAATGGCTTTTTTCTGGCCACTCTTCCATAAAGCCCAGCTCTATGGAGTGTACGGCTTATTGTGGTCCCATGTACAGATACACCAGTCTCTGCTATGGAACTCTGCAGCTCCTTTAGGGTTACCTTTGGTCTCTGTGCTGCCTCTCTGATTAATGCCCTCCTTGCCCGGTCTGTGAGTTTTGGTGTGCGGCCCTCTCTTGGCAGGTTTGTTGTGGTACCATGTTCTTTCCATTTGAAGATGATGGATTTGATGGTGGTCCGGGGGATCATCAAAGATTTGGATATTTTTTTATAACCCAACCCTGACTTGTACTTCTCAACAACTTTGTCCCTGACTTGTTTGGAGAGCTCCTTGATCTTCATTGATGCCTCTTGCTTAGTGGTGTTGCAGCCTCTGGGACCTTTCAGAAAAGGTGTGTTTATACTATCATGTCACAAATACACACAGGTGGACTTCATTTCACTAATTATGTTACTTCTGAAGGGAATTGGTTGCACCAGAACTTTTGAGGGGCTTCAGGGTAAAAACATATGCAAGCCAATTTCCAGATTTTTATTTAAAAAAATAATTTTTAATATATATTTTCTCCTTTCACTTCACCAACTTAGACTATTTTGTATATATATTCAGATGTATATATATACACACACACACACACACACACACATATATATATATATATATATATATATATATATATATATATATATATATATATATATATATATGTGTGTGTGTGTGATATGTGATATATATATATAGTACATTTCCAAACAACTCGGGGGAAACATTCTCCAGGTATCTAGGCTGCGCAGGACATTCCGTTTACGAGGCGAGCTCACTTCCTCTGGGTTTGCAGAGACACGTGTTCTCCCTTGGCTCTCCTCCGGTTAGGCCTGTGGGCCTTGTCTGAACACCAGACCTAGATCCCAATCGGGGTCATTAGCAGCTAGGCTAAAGCCGGCGTCTGGGAGCCAGTCGTTTCACACGTAACGACATCCCAGGGATCTACACCCCCCCCCCCCCCACCCCCACCTAAAAAAAAACCACAGGGAAGGAGTTGAGAACTTTGGACGAGGTGAGGTGACAGCGTAGCGACAACACAATGGGTATGGACGATGTTGAGGAGAGTATGGAGGGTGTCTATGGGGGGTGGGGGTGGGGGGATGGTGCTTGACGTAGGTGAAAGTAGAACGAGACACCGTCGGGACACAACTCTCCATTACAGCCCTTGGTGTCTTTCCTTCTCAACAACTTACGAGTTTCAAGGCAGTCGTCACAAAGCCACTTCCTTTTCCCCCAGCAGCACAGGTGGAGAGACTGCAATATTAAAAGATGGCGTCGCACCCCCTCCCTCATTCGTCCTAAACCCACCTACCCACTCCCAACACCCCCACTCCGCAGCCAAACTTTCTTTCCCCCTGCAACCGGTTACCACGGCAACCATTCCCCACTGAAGGTCCCCTGAAGGCATTTCCATCGTACCAGCTTTCAGTGGCACGAGGAGATGGGGAGATTGTGGAGTAACATTTAAGAGAACAGGCAGCAGACTCTGTCGTCTGTCAACCCCCCCCCACCCCCTACCCCACACACACACACACACACACACACACACACACACACCTCTCTTGGCCAGACGTTCACTGAACGCCTCTTCTTATTGAGTTAGGGTGATGTAATACGCACGGCTGCCACATCTGCGTAGATAGAAGGCGGGGAGGAGAGCCTGCTGTCTGAACACTTTATTTGACTGGCTCTTATCAACAACACAGAGGAAATCCTCTTTCCAACAGCCGTGAGACGTCCTTGCCCATTTACTGACCCTGGGAAAACAACCCCGACACCAACCCCCGAGGTCAGAGGGTCCGTCTGTATGTTCTGACTCACCGGAAGCCAAAGGCCTAGAAAGCTAAAGATCTGACGCAGGTAGGAGGACTGAAGTTTGGGGGGAAATATCATGAGAAATATGGATGCTCTTAACAGCTCAACGGTTCTTATCTAAGAAAAACCTCCCCCCAAAAACAGAGACAGGAAGAGGATTTAAGAAGGCTTTGACCTTGAAGCCTTATCTTAAGTTGTGATCATACACCTGCATACCAAGTATTAGGGCTGGCGAGGGGAAGATTATGGGAACAGTGGTCAGGGGAGTGTCTCAACTCAGCAGCAATAGGGTCTGACTGTAGGCTGGCAAACCAAAGCTATAATATAGATAAACAACGCAATATAATACCATAATAACAACAACTCAGCAGCAATAGGGTCTGGCAGTAGGCTGGCTAACCATAGCTAGAACACATACAACGCGATACCATAATAACAACGTGCAGCTTAGAGGAACAGCAAATAATGTCAGCCATTATCTCCATATCGGAGCTCACGTTATATCATCTCGTTAACAACCTAAAACCAGAAATACTGAGCGTCCGATAGATGTATTGCCTACTTCCAAGCTTAAATGAACATTTACATCGTGATCAGCAGGGGACGAACTACTGCGATTCCCCATAGGCCAGTCTAGCGTCCTTATAAGGAGAAAAGATGTGTTTCACGTTACGGACCAAACCAAAACAAAATAAGTGGCAAGTGTTAGTGTTCTGTTATGGTCTACCCCCTAATTAAAAAAATAGCCAACTTCAGTTGAGACAGTTGTTTACTTTAGCTCCACAACTCACCTGATTAACCACAACCCTAATAACTAATAAATAAGTATAATGCGTCTTGTAAATAGTTTAACAATTAGAAAGAAACTACAAATGTGCAACACAATTCTTTTTTAATAAGAACTGCATTACTATATATTTTGAGCAACTCCTCAAACACAGTTGAGTGGAAAACAAGAGTTCAGTACCAAGGTTTAACTCAATCATGTACAAGGTAGAACAGTCCCACTGTCCTTGTTACTGTGGTAACTGCCAGCATTTAAAAAAAACTAAATATAAAACAAGATGTGTTTCGTCTACGCCGGCGAGATGTAGTATTAAAGATAAGACGTAAAATCTAAAATGAAGACCTACAAAGAATCCCTGATGGGGACAACATGAGTGAGATTAAGATCTAAGCGCTGGATGGAATGGTGGTCATGCTTTCTTTTTTCTTTCTCCCTCTAACCATTTTTTTTGTGTGTGTGTGATGTTATCTCAATCACGGTGCAGCTCTATACGCTCATCAGTCAGCGAGCGAGCGACACGGCAGTGATACCGAGAGGGTGAGCCATGGGGTCAGCCAGCGAGCTCCAGCACCACTGCTTTCACTACAGACTTATTAAAGCCTCGAGGCCCTTACGGCCCCTCCATGATATACTCCTGTGGGCCTGCCAAGAAAATTAAAACCGCGCACGGACAGTCACTCACTGCTATGTTAGTAAGGTAGATAAATAGGACACCGAGCAAGACGTATATAAATAGAACTAATGATTAAAACACTACAAGCGCTGTCTACATTTCACTGCCGAAAACTGTTTTACATAAATAGTTAGATGACTTGATGTATTTTACTAACAATAAGCGCTACTTAATATGTAGGACAACGCTCCCAAGATGCCTCATCAATATGTAAATATGTGGGTGTACGACCAACGATGTTGCACGCAAACTAAACAAATGCTAATCGCACAATGCTCAGTGTTGGCAAACACCATGTGCTTCGCTAGTGAATTCAAATGGGACATTAAGGAAACCATGAATCATTCCCATCAATACGTGGCTGTCTTGTTTTCTCGTGAGACGATAGAAATGGCATTAATCACTGAAAAATAATCAGAGCACATAATGATAGCAAGCATTTCTCATGACACCAGCTGAACAAGCAATGGGCGCTCTCTCTCTCAAGGACCAACGCAGCTCAGGCCAATAGTCCTTGAATAGAATTGTCACACCAAGCACAACATTATGGAAAGCCTAAACCCATTTTAAAATAACAATAATAATAATTGATTGATTGTATTTGATGATAGAGCGCAAAATAGTGCAAGAGTATCCAAATATGTGAACGCAGCCTTAGAAAGACTTGTCGAACATAAAGACTAGACTGAAGTACTCGAGGGTCTGTCTACCTAGGGGACCAGTGTGCAGAATGTAGCATTGGACCGCTCTCAGTAGACAATGTTGTGTTGTTTATCGCCTTTAATTAAAGCCTCCTCCAGGATGCAAGCGCTCGGCGCTGAACTGCATCCCCTCTGCAGAGAAACGACGGCAAGCCAGGAGAGAGGTAAAGATGTCTGACGTCAAAGCCACTCGACACAGAGAGAGGAAGTCACAGAGGTATTTCAATCTTGTCAGAAAATTGTTCGACCTAATTGTCAGCAAGTAAGCTTATTAAGTGCCAACACTCAACTCGAGAAAAATCCAAGCAAACGGTGTAATATTTCAGAACTACACACACACAAATATATGGAGAAAATACAGTGAATTCACAAAAACTAAAGCAAATGTAAAAAACTGAATTAATGATGACAATCAAATTTACAAAGCGAACCCACATAATTAATTTGCAACAAATTTTTTTAAATGTTAAAGCACAATACATCATGTTGGTTCTTTCTAATAATATAGATTTGATCTAATAATATTTCCGTATCTTCCTTTTACTTCCTTTACAACCTGAAGTTTTACGTTTCCTTTTCACAATATTTTAAGAATAGAAACACTAGCAGACAATAGCTGCATGTTGACAAACAAGAGCTGCATTTTTCCCTTGAGGGCACATGTCCTGTTCAACTTACCACGTAGGAGAGATGAAACGCAACTAGCTCCGCTGACTGGACAATGCCATGGCCTTTCTCTGAACGAGTCTGGGGGTATGACGGGAGCCTACGGCCAAAACACCAGCTGTCTCTAAGTGGAAGAGACAGGCTTGCATTCAAAGCCACAGCACCTTTCACGCTGGGAGTCCTTTGCTTAGTCCACAGGGGACACACATTTGCTTAGCTAGAGACTTGTCTTAGGACGCGTGCGGGGGGGGGGGGGGGGGGGTGTGTGTGTGTGTGTGTGTGTGTGTGTGTGTGTGTGGTGTTTAAGTGATGGTGGGCCAGAGAGATGGGAGTCAAGGCGACAGAGCAGAGTGCGGGGGAATTTAACCCAGCCGGATGGGTCTCGCGGTGTGTTCTCGGATGTCCACAAAGGTGACAAAGCAAGTTGAGTTTCAGGGCAGCGAGACAGACTCACCCAGGAGACTGAGGATAAGGCCATGCAGAGCCTAGCTACCGAAAGCAAACCCTTTAACACACCCTCGCTTAGAAAACGGACGGCGCATTCCAAAACCTTAAATGTGTCAAATATACTCGTCTTCCAGAGACCAGATAATCTCTTAATAAACTTTAAAAAGAAAAACAACTCAAAACTATGTTTAAAAAGAAATGTTTAAATAAATACGCGAAAGATAAATAAAAGTAGCTCTGCTAAAGACATCAGTCTGGGGGCAGACGCAGGATTTATGGAGGGATGACCACATAAAACCAAGAGCTATAAAAGAACCCCTCAGATGCAGCTCTGACTCTCTCTGACCCATTTGGACTTTCAAAAAGAGAACCCCCCCCCCCACCCCCCATCCTCACCCACCCAGCACAGCACCCCCCCCCGTGCGTGAGCCCTCCTCGCCAGGCTTGCGACTCGGAGACGTTCCCTTTGTCAGTGCCTGCTTCGTGGACCAGCGTGAGACATCAGCAGTCAGTGAAGTGGATGGGAATGGACCGTCGGTAAAGAGATATGCTTGTGTGCGCGCAGTCACGCACAGACTCAAACCTGAGCAAACACTTTTTAAGACTCATAACCGCAGAAATCCATCTCATTTATCCTAACAATTAAAGCAGTCTAATACGTCTCTGTCCTGACCGTAACAGAGCTTTATGGTTGGAGATGGCGCAGCCAGGCTTCGTTTCCTGCATTTCTTTTGGTGGAGCTTAAGAGGATGGAACGAGGGAGGGCAAAAATCCTGGATGAGTCAAGGCAGTCGGGACGGAGGGTTACGGAACTCGTCCCATACCAACCCCCCCCCCCCCCCGTTTGGCTAGCACCTCCTCCGCTTGTAAACACTGCTTGTTGTATTGATCCACAGAGCGGCCCACTGGACCACGGAAAGCCCCCCCTGCGGTGTCGGTGCTGCTCCCCTAACCACATCACTCTCTCACAAACACACACACACACACACACACACACACACACACAAGCACATTCACTTTGAACGCCAAGAAGTTTCCATTCCAGACAAGGGCCCTGTAAACACAGCATGCAATTTTCAAAACGAGACCCCGGTACTTGTTGCTAGGTGACAGTTTCTCCCAAGAAAGTGAGCCTGGTCGCTTCGCTGTCGAAGTTGCCCGTCGAGGCGGCGCCTGGCGGGCGGCACGCTCCAGTGTCGGTGCGTAACAGTCAGACACGTGACAACCATCTAACCAGCCTGCAGATTCCTGGATCCACAATGTAGGCTGGGAAGATGCCTGCTCACGGATCCAGCAGATTCTTGAGAAGGAAATTCAAGACTCACTTGGGAAACTGGGACACAGGGAGAGATGTTGGGATGTGCCAGCTTATTGTTTTGGCGGAGCTACGTAGCGAGGGGATGGATATGAAACATCAGGACTGACTTAAGAGATGGAGCTGGAGACCCTGATGATGAAATCATACAATGGAGCTCAAGAAAAAATCTGTCTTTTGTTAGGGCAAAATTTTACTTTTGTACGGGTTTAGTATTTGCACCATGGTCTTGAGCAAAACTACATTTAAGAAAATCTTGTGTTGAGAGAAAGACACACGCACGCAATGCAAATGATTCTCATGCACGCATCGCAAGGGATGCTGATTCTCATTACACATTTTCCCCTGTGAAACCTCCAAGCAAAAGTGCACTTTATTTTCTAACGGGCTTGCCAAACAATCTTTCCAGGTTGCTCTTTAAAATGACTGTACATCCATCCTTAGACATTCAAACAAGTATTGCTCCATTAAGCAGGCGTCTGACCTTCATACTACTTAGTGTAAACACTCTTTACTCAGTGATTAAGAGAAAAAAAATTGCTATAAACTAAAAGCAATTCACGGGCTTCACCAACTGTTACTCATTTTCTTTCTCATTAAGCAAGTTTTATTGTGCAGAAGAGCACGCAAATGTTTTTCCGACACACACAATTCCCTGAACGGTTTGTGAAATTCCCCAACCGGCTTGAATGCGTGCAAGCACGTACAAAGCTGCAAAAGCAGAGGTAAACGCTCTAGATGAGCTTCATTCACATGGACAGGACGTTGGGCGTCAATGCATCCCTCACACAGACAGGGTGTAACACAGCTACGGGAGGAAACAGACTCACACAGGTGTGTCTTCCTAAAACTGATTTCTCCCGCTCCCTGTCATTTCCTAAAAGACACGAAATCCCGCATGGCCAAAGCATGAAAAAAGAAATGAAAAAAAAGAAATGGGATGTTACATTTCAACAATAACATACGGACATATTTATGCTACATAATCCACTCTTTATTATCCCCATAGTGATCCAATAAGCCACTCTGAGTCCATGCCATCAAAACAGATGATATGTGGTCAAAGGTTCGATGAGCACTACCCTATGTTATGAAATGGAGGATTAACTTATATTTTCAAGGGGCCCACATATAAAACCAAAAACTTTGGATATACAATGGTTTGCAACATCTATACTTTCGGCTGGCCTTCGACATTAGAAATGTTTTTTATAAATCCAATAACCATTCAAAAAGTTAATTACTTTGCTCTCATTACAGTATTTTATTACAAATAAACAGCGTATGAAAAAAAAAATCAATAGCAGAGCCCCATCAAGGTCTACGACGAGGGCTTGGGGCTATAAACACCGGTAACGACCTCCTCGCCACCTCAGGCCTTTGTGCGCTGAGAGTCACTGTACGAGCTGTGACAAACACAAATGTTTCGGTTGGAAAGGCGAGGGAAAGCTAGCGTGACTCACTTTCTCACCTATCAATTAGTGTCCCCCCCCCCCACCCCTCTCTCTCTCGCTCGCTCCTCGCTCTCCTCGGACTATTTAATCGACTTGTGTCTGGCAGAAGGTGGGTGTAGCGGAGCGGGAGACGAGACAAAACATTTATTTTTTCTTCACCGGGTGGAAAATAACTGCCACTTGGAAGACAATACTACCACTGTCGAAGGCCTATTTGAAAAGATGAAATTGCCATTTTACGGAGGATGTGTCCAGGATGAAGAGTGCTTGACGGATTTCTTTTCACCAACTGTCAAGCACTGATCATATCATTCGAAGAGTACATCTCAATCATTCTGTGCTCCAAAAGGTATTGGATATTAAGTGGAATGATCTTTTTTTTCCGGCATCTCAAAAACAGAATTTAAAAAACAGAAGCAAGGATTCCTACCAGGGAACTGAGCCAAAACAAAGGTCTAAGACGGAGCCTAGCATCTGAGTTACAACCGTAAGGGAAAATGTGACACGGATCTTGTCCTTAAAAAAAGAACTAGGCTACAATAGGGAATAAGTTGCTAGCATAAGCACAGCTGTGACCACCCACCCAGGGTTGGCAGGGCAGAGCTTCCGTTGCCAGGACAAGACAAGAAGTGCTGACTAGGCAGAAAAATTTGAATAAAAAAATATATATATCAGAACCCCACTGAACACAAAAGCTGTTCAGGTGAACGGAGAAGAAATCAACTTGGATCAGACGTCAGCCGAGCTGTGGACCAGAACGGGTCGAGTTCTTTGTTCCTCCGAGCCAAACTAGAACGAGACCGACACCTCTGCAGCTCCACACAGCCGGGGGGGGGGGGGGGGGGGCGGCAAACTACACTGAGGGGAGCCACCGCGGAGCTGCTGTCTTTATTGGGGCCTATAGCACACAAGGAACGTTTCACTTAACAGCGAGCAGCAATTTTCAGGGTGTAACTACAGCAGTCATAAGCACATTCGCACATTTCGTACAGATGTTTCCCAGGAAAGTGTGTTTTCTCAACAGCAGGTAACTGCAGGCAATTGGGCAGAACCACACGTGTTTTTAAAACAGGATAGCCGCATTTATAGCTGGATTTGGGCGCTGGGAGTACGTTTCAACACAAAAGCAATTTGTAAGCGTGGAATTTGAAATGCAAATTAACTCAGGACATGATAATCATGGGAAATCACAAAACGGTTTAGACGTTTTTTGCAGACCCAACATTCTGCAGAGGGAGTGTCGACACCTGCGATAAAAACCCACAGAAAGGCTTCCCTATTATGCCAGAACTACATTTAGCTTAAGAATAAGTCCTTATCCAACGGCATGTGGAAGTATGAGCAGTTCCATTTTGCCAGCACATATTTCAACTTTGACCCCAACAAAATGACCATTTCTAAAACGCATTTAACGAGTGGGGACTAGGGAAGAGGCCTCCAGGGTTTCATTTCCACAGGAGCTGCTGGCTCAGCTGGGCTATCGTTCCCCCCCCCCCCCATCTGAAAGAATCTGAAAGACGAGAGAGTATAAGGAAGAACCTGTGTCCCTGGTGAATAATGAATCTCACCTCCCGCTATGCACCAGTAGACCAGTTATTCTTGGACTCCCATAAAATTGGATGGACATTCCATGCATTTAAATATGAAACAGAATAAAAATACGGCGGTAATCTGTCAGTCACGAGGGATAAGAAAGTGCCATTGATTTCTTCCCAGCCAGGCCTTGGCGGTGCGATGATGGCGGACACTCAAAGTCGTTTTTTGGGCTTTGTTTTCTTTTTGATTCTAGGGCTTAGTGGGTTGTGGACCCCTATTACCATCTAATGCTCTCTCTAGGAGCGTCCATTGAAGCACTTTAAGGTGCAGGGTAACTCAATGCTAAACAATATTGACCAAACATCAAATAACGTTAATACCAACCACAATAAATGGGCATATATGGTGAAAGTTTCCAATTCAAGAATGTACATGAATGCCATAGTACAGTATTTATTCCGAAGGGCGTGCATATATAATACAATATCGATATCTAGACCACGTTCTTTAAATATTATTGAAACATATATTGAAGTAAAGTGTATTTATATCTATAGATTTAGTTTTACATTACGTTAGATTGTATATATAAAAATTATAAAATATATGAATAAAATGTATATAAATAAACATAGAATATACAGTATAAACATAATATAAATACATATATATACAGTACTGTGCATAAGTTTTAGGCAGGGGATGTTGTTTTGAAGGCGAAGGGTGGTCACACCAAATGTGGATTTGATAGATTTGCTTTTCCCTCACTTTGTATTTTATGAATTGATAAAAAAAATAAACAATTAACATTTATCCTTTTATGTATTTTTTTTTCTAACTTTAAAGACATCACACCTGCCTAAAACTTTTGCACAGTACCGTATATTTATATATATATATAAAATGTGAGACTGGGATGCTTGCCTAACGTAACGTAAAAAATACAATAGTACAATAAAATATACTTGAAACAAACTGAGTACCAAACTGGAAAGAAAACGTAAGAGAAGCTCTGTAAGGATGGCCAAGCACACGTCTACAATGGTAGCAACAGTGTAAAGGGAACCCACCTAGCCCCATGTCTCAGCCCCTATACCCTGCTTGGACCGCAGAGTCTCTCTCAGGGCACAGAGACACGTCAACACACAGTCGCGGCACGCTGTTAAAATTCACAGAGCCTCACAGGAGAGTGGTGATTGTTTTTGCAGAGAAAGACAGAGGGCGAGAGAAAGGGGCGAAAGAGAGGGGAGGGGGAGAGAGAGAGAGAGAGAGAAAGAGAGATGGACACAAAGCAAAGGGGAGAGGAAGAGAGAGAGAGAGAGAGAGAGAGAGAGAGAGAGAGTGAGAAAGAGAGAGATGGACACGAAGCAAAGGGGAGACGAAGAAAAGAGAGAGAGAGAGAGAGAGAGAGAGTCAGAGAGAGAGAGAGTCTGAGTGGGTGAATTCTGGACCCTAATGATGCCAGCCTTTGGGTTTCGCCTTAGAAGATAATGATTTGTTTTATTTTTTTTTTCTTTGCTTTCAATCGCCTGTCCTCTCATGTTCCTCAAACGGAGTGCTCTCTTCACCTGGCTGGACCTTAACCTCACGATGCTCTTCCCTGGTTGACTTACTGGACCCAGCCGGGGCGGCGGTCCGATCACCCTGCATGACGTCGCTCAAGAGCAGGAACGTCTCTCATAAGCAAGCCTCTGGATGTTAAAGGGTGGGTGAGGGTAACCAAAAGGAAGCCGGGCTGCGCTTTGAACGCTTTGCCAGGAACGGATAAAACATCCTAGGCGGCCAAAACCACAGCTGTGAGAAACGCCACCCCCGACCCTTGTTCTCAGTTGTGGTAACAGGGATTATGGGAGGACCCACCGTCATTTCAAGTCAAACGAGCCGGGCGACGCGTCCGCGTGAACGAGGCGGGCTGGCTCAGACGGTGGACGCCGCGGCCTGGTTTCTGACCGGCAGCGGCAAAGCGCCGCCGTTCCATTTCCTCCCAGAAAGCCACGGCACCGATCACTGCATGTGAGAGGCGTTCTGCGGACGCAAGCTGCCAGACACACACGCGAAGGCGTCCTTTTTCCCTACCGAGAAAAGAAAAGAAAACCACCGCTCTATCGAAGCTTTCAGAGGAGGCAGCAACAACCCAGGAAACGAGAAACGAAGAAACACCGCTGCGTTCTTAACGAATGCAAATGCATTCAGTGGGCACGCTTACGGTTGTAGAATTACGATACAATGCATTAAGGGAATGAGAACAAGTACAAGCCTACACAATAAACGTACAAATTATTTACTAACACGGTGGGAAACGATATCGGTCTAACTCAATAAATGAAGTAACTACATTGAGGGAGTTGGGAGAACATCGAATTAATAAAACTTAGAAGTAAGTTGATGACAGTGATGGGGCATGAGTTGGAAAAACATGATATAGACACATGGACATGCACATAAATCACACCCACGTACATGTGAGATGGTAATTTATTGCCAAATAAAGAGCTGTGAATTATGAATGGCGTCTTAGGCATGTACTATTGAAACTGAAGCACTTAGCTGGCTAAAACAAAGGGATATAAATTGCAATGGCTAACACTTACCAGTAATTGAGACATAACTCAGAGTGCAGTCTCTGCATAGAGTAAATTGCTTTTGGTTAGCAGATTGCACATCGCAGGTTCCAGCATATAAGAAAGTCACCCAAAAAAATAAATAAATGGGGTCGGCTTATAAACCATGAGGGTGTTCATCAATGATCAAAGTCGGGCTCAATTGCAGCAAAAACCAAGAAAAATGTGTTCCATAAAGACAGCCGTTCACCAAAAGACAAATCAATGTCACACAAAGCAGAGTGCACATTATTTAATAAAGAAAACTGAAAAAAAAAAAATATAAGAAAATCTTCCAAGATGTGAGGCCAGTGCAAAACAATTCTATCATATTTTACCTTGCTTTCACAGAGTTTGACACGCTATCAACATGACAGGCAATAAAAACAAGTTAGCGAGAAAGACCAGAGAGAAACCGTTAAAAAAGGAGCAGATGGCCAAACCTGACTTATAGACCAGGGGTTATTCTGAGGCGCCAACGACGTGAACGAGACAGCAACCAGGCAAAAAAACACGACCAGGCATATAAAAAGGGGGAATCTCTATTTGTCATGGCAACTGCTGGGAACATACAGGCTCCGTTAGCAAAATGGAGGGAGGAGAACACCACCAGAGGCTTGGGACAGCTTATAGTATCATGGGACGACGCAGCCCTGAAGCACCCATCTTAAGACAAGAGGAGAATGGGAACTATATTGTACGAGAGACACTGAAGGTAATGGGTGGACCGTGGCTAACAGTTTATACGTAAGCAGAATGCTAAAAGAGGGTGTGTGTGCGCGCGTTCGTGTGTGTGTGTGTGTGTGTGTGACTAAGAAGGACAGGTGAGGAAAAAGCCCCAGCGCAGAAGAAGGGGAAGGACGAGAAGGGAGGAAACAGCACTCTCCTCCATCCCTCTTTCCTCAGGGCTCTCCTCCTCTCTCCTCACCAGGACGGAAGAGAACAGAAAAAGGAGAGGAGAGGTGGAGGAGGGAAAAAAAAGACGAGTGAACTAGAAGACATACGAGCTTTCCATCGCTCCCCCGACTCCCCCCCATCGCTCCCCCCGACCCCCCCCCCCCCCCCCCTCCCCCGACCCCCCCCCCCCCCCCCGCTCCCCGACTCCCCCATCGCTCCCCCGACTCCCCCCCCATCGCTCCCCCGACCCCCCCCATCGCTCCCCCGACCCCCCCCCCCATCGCTCCCCCGACTCCCCCGACATCGCACACCCGCTCACAGGATGGGACCCCCTCCCCAGAGGGCATGCACATGAGACAGACATTACCAGCTGACACGGCGGCGGGTCTCTGAAGAGCTGACCCCCTTTTAAGCATGCGGAGGAGGAGGAGGAGGAAGAAGCAGCTAGCATGAGCGGGCCTGCTGTGATTCCTCTCGTCGTGTTCATCCATAAAACACGCACATATGAATTTCGCCCCGCTCCCGTTTTAAATTATGGAGCGTGGACGCGGCTGAGGCGAGCGAGTTGTGTCAGCGTTCTTGTACTTGTGATATTTGGCAGAGGTCTGCGTGTAAATGGCGTTAGGACAGCAGCACACGGTCCTCCAGGGCAGGACAAAAAAAGAACAAACACACAGTAATCATCTAGACAGGGGGAGAGCGAGGCCGGACTTACGGATGTGAAGGCGAGGAGTTCCTCTTCCGTGAGTTTGTGGACGGGATTGTTTTTCAGGAAGTCTGTGCTGTAAGACAGGAGACACAAGGATACTCAATAACAGACGCTGAGAAAAAAAAGCATGTGATTTACATGTGAAAAAAGCATGTGATTTACATGTGAAAAAAGCATGTGATTTACATGTGAAAAAAGCATGTGATTTACATGTGAAAAAAGCATGTGGAAAAAGCATGTGATTTACATGTGAAAAAAGCATGTGATTTACATGTGAAAAAAGCATGTGGAAAAAGCATGTGATTTACATGTGAAAAAAGCATGTGGAAAAAGCATGTGATTTACATGTGAAAAAAGCATGTGATTTACATGTGAAAAAAGCATGTGATTTACATGTGAAAAAAGCATGTGATTTACATGTGAAAAAAGCATGTGATTTACATGTGAAAAAAGCATGTGAAAAAAGCATGTGATTTACATGTGAAATCACCCAAACCCTGTTTCAAGCCCTATTTTTGTAATCTTTCCACAGTAGAGAGTGAGGAGGGGAGCAACAGATTTGGGAACAGATCGTGTTTGTTGCTTGTTTTGATGAAGAGCTCGAGCGCTTCCCTACAGTACAACAACAACAACAACAACAACGACTCGGCCTTATGGGTTGAGGCTGACGCACTTTGTCAATGTGGCAGTGAAAAGTCCATGACCTCAATAGACTAGACTTTACTAGTATTTATCTGACAACACTAAAACATCCCATAATAAAAACATGCCATAGCAACAATCTCCAGTGGTCAGGTGGCACAGTCAGCCACGCAGAGATCGGGTCAATCTCAATCCAGAACCCTGGTGAGGTTGTGTGAAGAAGCATCATGGGGCTACATCACCAACTGAACGGAAAACGTCATGGATCAAGCTGCTCAGCCAGCCAGACGGCAAGAGAGAGAGAGGGAGATGGAGAGAGAGAGATGGAAGAGAGAGAGATGGAGAGAGGGTTGAAGGGGTGGAGGGGCTTCTTTCCAGACCAGGATTTGGATTTCAGGAAGATTAGGTGGAATGATAAACAGTGTCTTGAAAAGGAGCGCTGGTTGTTATTATTTTCCCACTACAGAGCCAGGCTCTGGTCCTCTGCGGTGCCAGGTGGACTGAACCCCAGGACTGAAACGCAACCTCCATCTACAGCCCCGGAGGGCAGGGCGGGCTGGGGAGCACGGCGAAGCGCTCTCTGTGGACAGAGAGGGGCACACTGAAGAAACGCTCTCTGTGGACAGAGGGACAGACTGGAGAAACGCTCTCTGTGGACAGAGGGGCACACTGGAGAAACGCTCTCTGTGGACAGAGAGGGTCAGACTGGAAAAACGCTCTCTGTGGACAGACAGGGTCAGACTGGAGAAACGCTCTCTGTGGACAGAGGGACAGACTGGAGAAACGCTCTCTGTGGACAGAGGGGCACACTGGAGAAACGCTCTCTGTGGACAGAGAGGGGCACACTGGAGAAACGCTCTCTGTGGACAGAGAGGGGCACACTGGAGAAACGCTCTCTGTGGACAGAGGGTCAGACTGGAGAAACGCTCTCTGTGGACAGAGAGGGGCACACTGGAGAAACGCTCTCTGTGGACAGAGGGTCACTGGAGAAACGCTCTCTGTGGACAGAGAGGGTCAGACTGAAGAAACGCTCTCTGTGGACAGAGAGGGGCACACTGGAGAAACGCTCTCTGTGGACAAAGAGGGGCACACTGAAGAAACGCTCTCTGTGGACAAATACAACATCAAGGTATGTTTCACAAATATTTGGGGTATAATTCATTTCGAAAGTATAGTCCAAACTCCATAATGTGTGTTATGCAGTGGAAGATGGAGACATTGAGAGAGAGACTGAGCAGACATGTACAGAGTTCATACGATGTCTCCTGGCGCCGCCGCCCCCCCGCCCCCACCTCCCCGATCCTACATGAATAGTCACATTGCAGACGAATGTTGAATAGGATCAAATGCTCAAATGCTACGCCAAACCACAAACAATATTTACATATTTCATTCCCCGTCAGCGGCTATCATGGTTTCCTGTTAATTCAAGCAATTCTACGAAAGTGTGGTCAAATTGTGGAACCATGTCTGATCAAAATGAGTTAAAGTATATTTTTCTCTTAAAAAAATAAGACATGATACACCCGTTTCTTAAAAATCCTCCCAGGCTGGTTGATCACTGTACAGAGTCTCGATAGCCAATATAAACATTTAATTGAAAGAGGAGAAACGGAATGACGTTTAGAATGACAGTGCGGCTTTTGAAAAGTGGACTTGGGGTATTCTCTGGGGACATCTTGAGTACAGAATGGCCGGCCATAATTGGATCGTGGCCTGGTGCCATAATGGGACGGGGTTTAATGGGCTGTGGGCAGGGCAATAGGCTGGCAGCAGAGCAGAGGACACGCTGCTATTATAGACTATATCAGTGACTGCTCACTTCACCCTTTCGAAACAAAAACAAACCGCATGCTAATAGGCTATGAAGCTCAGCTTTCATGTCCTAATCACGTATCACACTTGCGTACCCTGTATCACTCTCTGGTATCCCTTATCACTCACTGGTACCTTGTATCACTCTGGTATCACTTATCACTCTCTGGAACCCCGTATATTGCTCTGGTAACTTGTATCACTCTCTGGTACCTTGTATCACTCTCTGGTACCCCGTACCACTCTCTGGTACCCCGTACCACTCTCTGGTACCCCGTACCACTCTCTGGTACCCCGTATCACTCTCTGGAACCCCGTATATCGCTCTGGTACCTTGTATCACTCTCTGGTACTCCATATCACTCTCTGGTACTCTGTATCACTCTCTGGTACTCCGTATCACTCTCCGGTACCTTGTATCACTATCTGGTACTCCATATCACTCTCTCATACCACAAATCACTCACTCTTTCCATGCAAATTGCCTATGAAACTCAGCTTTTATGTCCCAATTCCACATCACGCTCTAGAATATCGTATCGCTCTCTCTTCCTCGACAATCTTTCTCACACACGCCTGTACCTGATATGACCTGTCCCAAACCCCCCAAAACATTTTTAAATGGAAACTGCTCTGCAACGAGGATGATACCGAGTCAAGGAGAAACACGTGAACAAGCTTTTGCCAAGTCCCCGGAATGTTCAGAAAGAGAGGAGGCAAGAATGCAGATGAGGATGCATTCCTCCTCTTCAGCCGAGTGGGATGAGCAGAACTATCTGATCCACACGGCCGGGAGAATGACAGGTGGACTGGAAAAGCTATCTTCCTGTCCCGCTGTGGAGACACACACACACACACACACACACACACACACACACGAAGTGAGTAACGTTAAGTGAGGGCGTACGTGCTTGTATGGCTAAACTAAAGTCAAGTGTCCACAAACTGGCCGTTGAATGATTGGAAAAAGCTTTTGGCCCGTTTTTCCCGCTTCTCCTGGTAGGGATATTTCACGCTCGACATGTGACCTCAAAGACAAAGACAGCAGAGGTGAAAAACAAATGAAATCACAGGAGCATTATGCTAAGCGTGCTCCAGGCTCCAGATCCATATCAACCACGGCGAGGGAACGCTCGGCCTTCTCTCCCTATAAAACACGACCTTCCTACATAACACACGAGTATTCCCCTGCTCCGGACCCGGTCGAGCACAGAGGTCCACACGTCCTAGATGGACGTAACAGCTCCTAAACCAGAAGCACCACCTTCACACTCCTCTCCTGGGGGGGGGCACCGCACCACGCGTGCTGCTCTAGGAGAGTGTGTGTGTGTGTGTGTGTGTGTGTGTGTGTGTGTGTGTGTGTGTGTGTGTGTGTGCGTGCGTGCTTTACGGACACTGGTCGTGGAAAGAAGTGTTCTTGAGAAGGTGTGCGCTGCGTAAAAGACGACGGCGAGTAGAATGCCAAGGGTAGGTAGTGCGAGTCTCTGTTACTGTGTGTTTGAGCATGTTGAGGAGCAGCGTAGGAGTAGGGAGCTCTGACAAGAATGAACTTTGGAGAAACGTGGGGGAACGACAGAAGACAAACTGTTCACGAGAAAGGATCATCAAAAAGGTACTAGGAGAAAGCTCTGGCCTCAGCACTTTAGCAAGGCCCGCAGCGCACTGAGAGGAGAAGAGGGGGTTTCAGGTGAGCCCCCTGGACAGTCAGCACTCTGAGGCGAGGGAGGGTGGGGGTGGGAGAGGGGATAAATAATAATAATAATAATAAAAACTATCGGGGACAGTACATGTCCATTTCTCATTGCACAGGATGTTTTTGCTTCAGCTATCCCATGAATTCTGCCGCGATGCAGTTTTGGGGTATATAAAATAAATAAATAAAGAAAAGATGGGCCATACTTATTATTCACCATGACAAAAGGAGTTTTATCTCGTGTGTGTGTGTGTGTGTGTGTGAGAGGAAGCGTGTGTCCACTCCACCTAACTCCAGTACACCACACGCGCCACCACAAACGTCACTCACTCCCCCCCCACCCCCTCCTTTTATTAATCCATCTCCAGCAATCATTCAATCCAATTATGTTCCGGCCTGGGCATAATTACGCCGGCTAATTACTCGCCCGTCGCCGCCGCCCCGCTCCCCTAACAACGGCGGCGGCGGCAGATCGCCATGACGACCCGCAGTGACCAGCAGCCCTCCACGTGCGCCTTCAACACGGCCCATTACAGGGCGACATCAGGCCAGCGCCCTCCAGCACGCTCTGTGGGTCACCCCAGAGATTTGGCGGCGGCGGTCATTAGCAAACCTTCAGAGGGAACCAGCGGAATAAGGGAGCGCAGCGGCTAATAGTCAGAGGGTTTCTCACAGGGGGGGGGGGGGGTGGAGAGAGAGAGAGAGAGAGAGAGATGGGGGAGACGGGGGGATGGGGGGGGGACGGAGTGATGCTAGCAGAAGGACAACGGGTGACATTGTTCCTGTGAAGAGCCCGTCTAATCTCTCTGAACTCGTACGTCCGAGAAGGGAGACAACCGACTGACCCCTGACCCCCGAGACAAAGAGCGACGTCATTCAGGCTGGCTGCATGATGGCCGAGGAAAGAGGAGGAGGAGGAGGAGGAGGCCAGGTGTGTGGAGAGAGAATAGAGGAGAAAAGCAAGCAGGTTTAAACATGAGAGAAAGACAGAAAGCGAAAGAGAGGCTAGGGGGACCAAACAGACAAGAGGAAGAGAGAGACAGAGAAAGAGAGAGAGAGAAAGAGAGAGAGAGAGAGAGAGAAAAAAGAGAGGACCCAGTCCAGCTCCCATCACTCAGCAGCTCCTACAATGAGAGTTAATGAGGCCGGGGCTCTGGTTGTTTTGGCTCCTGCCTCCTGCTCCGTTTACAAGGCCTGCAGCCTTCAGACACAGCAGCCCCCTCCTCACCCGGCAATCCAAACAACCTCACACAAAGCCTGCAGCCTTCACCTCACACTGTGAGTAAACCCCCCCCCCCCCCCCACCCACCCACCCCCGCCAGCCCCCCCTCACCTGGCAATCTAAACTAACTCACACAAAGCCTGCAGCCTTCACACACTGTACCTCAGCCCTCAGCCCTGTGGTAACCCCCCCCACCCACCCACCCCCGCCAGCCCCCTCCTCACCTGGCAATCTAAACTAGCTCACACAAAGCTCTCCTTTCATGTCCACTCCCCTTCATTCACCAGATTCTTTTCCTTCTCCAGTTGATCCTCTTCCCCCTCCAACAGGAGAGAGAGAGAGGTCAGCGGCGCCACGTCCTTCAGGGAGGACCTCCAACAGGAGAGAGAGAGAGGTCAGCGGCGCCACGTCCTTCAGGGAGGACCTCCAACAGGAGAGAGAGAGAGAGGTCAGCGGCGCCACGTCCTTCAGGGAGGACCTCCAACAGGAGAGAGAGAGAGGTCAGCGGCGCCACGTCCTTCAGGGAGGACCTCCAACAGGAGAGAGAGAGAGAGGTCAGCGGCGCCACGTCCTTTCGGGAGAGAGAGAGAGGACCTCCTTCAACAGGAGAGAGAGAGAGAGAGGTCAGCGGCGCCACGTCCTTCAGGGAGGACCTCCAACAGGAGAGAGAGAGAGGTCAGCGGCGCCACGTCCTTCAGGGAGGACCTCCTACAGGAGGACAAAGTCCCGTAGCGTTGCATGGAGTCGCTGTCGCGGCCCCTGTGGTGAGGTTTAGCAGCAGCCATTTTGTGACTGGTGCCCCTCGCGTCTCTCCCTCTTCCTCTTCCTCCCTAAGTCTTTCACCTGCTACCCTCACCCCGCCGCCTCTGGAGCCCAGGGGGAGACAGAGACCTCTATGAACCCGGAGCACTGCTGTGACTCACCCAGGATAGGGGACAGAGAGAGAGAGAGAGAGAGAGAGGGGGGGGCAGAGAAGAAGGGGGACCGAGAGAAGAGGAGCAGGAGAATGGGTGAGACAAAGAGAGAGAGAGAGTCAAATAGAAAGAGAAGGAGGGAGGGGAGCGGGGGGGAAAAGAAATACAGAAAAGAAATGAAGATCTGGAGACTGTGTGTGTGTCCATGTGTATGTCCGTGTGTAAATGTGTACGTGTGTGTCCATGTGGGTGTGCATGTGTACATGTGTGTCCATGTGTATGTGCATTTGTGTGTCCATGTGTGTGTAGATGTGTCTATGTGTGTGCATGTGCATGTACATGTGTATGTGCGTTTCCATGTGGGTGGGTGTGCATGTCCATGTGTGTGTAGGTGTGTCCATGTGCATGTGCGTGTGTTTGTGTGTGTGTGTGTGTGACAGTCTAGCCTGGCCACTACCTAATACCCTGACATTTCTCTGGCGAGCACAAAAGGTCAGAGCAGAGAAAACTTAATAAGGATGGAGAAAATACACAGTTCCTGAAAGACCAAAGCAAATGGACGCTGTGGAAAACCGATACCTAAACGGAACAAAAAACGTAAAAAAAAAAAGCTTACAAAGGCATGAAATCAATAAAAAAGTCCCCATGAAAACCAAGCTATGATAAAGTCATCTACCATTAAGAGCAGCAATAATTTGCGGTTAAATAATAAAAACTGATGATCTTAAACAAAGGTCAACGGTAAAGGAAAAGAAAACATCTGAAGGAATAATCGTTGGTCAACTTCATAAATTGAACGTTTTTTCTCTCTTCTCCTCTGGTGTCGCGGTAGGGGTTAGCGAGAACGTCCCGCTCCAAAAGCACTGCAAAAACCATTCTCATAAAAAGGCGCTTTAGGCACAGCTTTGACAAGCAGAATACATAAAACAAATGAATCTGTAACGCATGCAAAGAACAAACTGTTTATAATAAATTGGTGTAGCCAGCAGAGCGCAGACCGACACACACACACACACACACACACACACACACACACACACACACACACACACACAGCGTCCCAACAGGAGAGAGCGGGACAGACAGTTCCACCTTGTGCTCTCTTCAATCACTAAAGCCTTCCCCGCATCCCCCACCCCTCACCCCCCCGGGGGGGCAGACCGACCGGTCTCGTTGACCTACGGCTGACCTCGGTGTTCCCTGTCCGTCACAGGGGCGGGCCAAGGCTCCCTCCCTCTCGTCTGATAAAGGTCGGGAACTAGCCTTTGAATAATTGCCGTTAATAAGCGTTGAAATGCATGTTTAATTGAGTTGAAAGACCTTGGCTAACCTTTTTCCCAGTTTAAACCGCCACAAACGAATACAAATGAGTACTCAAACACAGACACAAACTTTCTACTTTTCTAAACAGAATCGAGTTTCCCTACTGGGAACAGGAAGTAGCAGAGATGCTATTGAAGATTGAACAACGACAGTAGTGACACTTAGAAAAAGAAAAAACAATCGACCACCACCAGACGTCGGTTGACAGACTCCTGATGTCAAACCACCCCACTGCCACGCTTTTAGAAGGAAATGCGTGAGGCCTTTTGATTTAAGATACATATTTTTATGATGATGATGATGAAGATTTTTATGATTCAGTGTTGATTCAGTGAGGGTGACTTGTGCGGGGGAGGACCTACCAGGAGCCCAGGATGACGGCCTGGTCCTCAGCGCTGAGGTCCGGTACCAGGTGCTGAGCCGGTTCCTCCAGCTTGATCTGGTTCAGCACGGTGTCATCACCCAGATCATGGTCCTGTTGCAAAAGCACACGCACACGCACACGCACACAGTACAGCCCTTTAGACAGCAGCTCTCCCTAGACAGCGATGAGGAAAACACTACATCTTTGTCATTGGAAGTCGTACATAGCCCTTGGACTGAAAACAACCATCTAGAAAGATGTAGGAGGCGCGCGCACACGCACGCACGCACGCACGCACACGCGCACACACACACACACTCTAACACGCTTGTGATTCAAATCATGACCTACTAAACAAAAAAGAACACGACCATTACTTTGCCTTGGACGCGAGCAATGACGCATTACAGAGAGTAAAAAAATAATAATAATACAAAATATAAATGAACGGCTAAAACAGCTGGACCAAACTCCATGGTCGACGTAAAAAGCCTGAGAGGCTTGACCCTGAGTAAGCTGCGGGGCACTAGCCGCGCCCCGTCTGAAACGTGGCGGCAGCCTTCAGGACACGGTGGGGGGTCTCCTTCAGGACATGGTGGGAGGTCTCCTTCAGGTGCGACGGTGTGCGTCCCACTTTAGCAGCGCGTAAATCACCCCTAACCAGCCAGACACGGCGCTTTGCATCATGGGAACCAGCCGCGTACGACAGCCGGCTGGGAGACAGAGAGCCAACGCACCGCACACACACTAACAGTAGACCACGCACACGCAGTTACATTATCCCAGACAACTCTGATGTGATCCGATACACTTATAGATGACGGGCATTTTATAGGACAGTAAAAACAACCCACACACCTTCTCTTGCTTCTGTGTGTAGCCCACATATTGGTGTGTGTGTGTGGGTGTGTGTGTGTGTGTGTGGGTGTGTGCGTGTGCGTGTGCGTGTGCGTGTGCGTGTGCGTGTGCGTGTGCGTGTGCGTGTGTGTGTGTGTGTGTGTGTGTGTGTGTGTGTGTGTGTGGGTGTGTGTGATAAGGAGAGTGTAAGGACAGCAGCCAAACCACGACGTTGCCGTTCTCTGAATTATAACTCGATCCTTCTCTCTCTCCCTCTATCCCAATCTCTCTCTCCCTCTCTCCCTCTCTCGCTCCCTCCCTCTCCACTTCATCATTCCACACCGTCTGCGTTCGCTCACCACTCGATAAGAGCCGGCCCATCTGTGGCCAATCTCCAATCTGGAGCCTAATCCTGCATTGTGTCTTTTCCCATCGGGCTTTGCTTCTGCCCCATTGACATTCCACCGACTCGTGCACCGCCTTCCCGACGGGGCGGAACGCACTGTTCTGGGGGGGAAAGAAATTCAAAAAGGAGGAGTGTGGGGGGAAGGGGTTCTTATCCCCAACTGTCGTGCTTGATTGACACACTGCTTGGTCTGCAGCTGGAGACGAAAGGCTTGGCAGCTGTGATAAACGCTGGCAGGTGTCTGCGGGGCGGCGCGGGGGGATTGGAAGCGCTGGCCGAGCACTCGAGCCAAGAACACTCTGTGTAGCCGCCGCGCCGTTGTGGAAGTACCATTCTTACCACCCCCCCCCCCCCCCCTCTTTCCCAAAAATCCATCCGCGTTTCTCGGCAGATTTAAAAGCAGTCATCGAGGCGGCACAGAAAACTCCTAACGACTCCTAAGTGGGAGACATTGTGAAGCTCAGACTTCAGTCTTCATCTGTTACAGGATGATAGAATGTGCTGAGCAGACTGAAGGAGAGTCGAGCCACAGTCTGAAGAGCCTTTCCAGTCGATTTGTCCGTGAAGAGAAACGGAGTCAGCTACCTCAAACCTTCTCGGAGGCCCCAACACCAACATCATTATCATCCTCATCATCATCCTCATCATCATCATCATCATTGTCAGTCAGAAAGACAGGCAACCAACCAGCCAGCCAGCCAGCCAGCCAGACAGGCAACCAGCTAGATAAACAGGTAACCAGCCAGTCAGTCAGTCAGAAAGACAGGCAACCAGCCAGCCAGTCAGACAGGCAACCAGCCAGTCTGTCAGAAAGACAGGCAACCAACCAGCCAGCCAGACAGACAGGCAACCAGCCAGCAAGTCAGACAGACAGGCAACCAACCAGCCAGCCAGCCAGCCAGCCAGTCAGACAGACACTCACACGACACTGCGAGTCGTAGTTAATGACAGTCCTGATAGAGTCCATTTTCTTCCTGAAATATGTCTTTACAAATAGATAAAATAATAAAAATGACTCCTTCACAAAGCATACAGTACATTTCAAGTCTCGGAGGCAATGACACAGCGCGCCACTTTAAACTATACGGTAGGCTACTTCAAAAGCGGTGGGGTTTTATTTTATTTATATTCAGCTCCTGAGCTCTTCCCGGAGCCCCTAAGCTTCTCAACATGATTAAGCAAAAACCCGGCTGATTATTCCTGTCGTAACAACCTGAACGAAGCCGGATCCGGAGCCGGAGTCGCTCCCCTTGGCGGGCTCTTTGTGTGATGTCTTAATGGCGCGCCGGCTTACATAAGGCACGCCAGCGAGGGCAGGTTGGCGCCGCGGCACACTGTGTAAAGGAGGGCAGCCTAACACCGTGGATGGTGGCTCTCCACGGCCCCCGGAGGAGAGGGAATTAGTGGCTAGGCACGGGAAGAAAAGCCTTGAGATGTTCCACTGTAAAATACCCCCCCCCTTCCTCCTCCTCCTCCTCCTTCCTGACAAGTGCGGCGTCAGGCTAACTTAGATAGATGTGTCTGGGGATGATGAGTGAAGTGTCTCCTGGGGATTGAAGGCGAACCCTCCGGATGCGCACTCGCACTCGCACGCGCACGCTCGCACGCGCACGCTCACACAGGGTCAGAAGTGTGTGATTTAGGATGGGAGAGCTATAAAATGGGACATGGGCAGAAAGGCAGGTTGAGTAATGACAGGGGGTCACAGAGGTGCAAAAGGTAGGCTGCAAAAGAACAGAATAACAAGGAATAAGAAAAACAGAGCCCCAGGCTTCCAAGGCCCTTTTCACTTCTTCATCCCCTGTCACGCCACAGTCTACCTCCTCAAACATCTGCTTAGGCTGTTGTGTGTGTGTGTGTGTGTGTGTGTGCGTGTGCGTGAGCAACACTCTACAAACACCCCCCCACCTAACCCTATACGTCTTTTTCAACTGGGGGCCCCTTACGTCCCCACGAGGCCCCTGGTGCTGACCGTCGGGCCCCTGCACCTCGATGAATGCTCAGGCTCTGTGCGTGTTTGTACATGAACCCGCTGTGAGGCGGCAGGGCCTCCAGCAGGCACTTCATCACCAGGGCCCTGACACTATGGGGGCTCCAGGGGCGTGAGTCCAACAGCTGGGGCCCGCCTGCAGCACCTCGGAGCCCCACTGAGCACGCAGCTCCACAGAGGGCAGGGCTCTGATCATTCTAGCAGAGGTGGAGAACTAGGACCTGGGGCAGGAGAGAACGGCTGGCGGGCAGACAGATAAACAGAGAGAGGCAAGAAAAAAATACAGAAATGGAAGCAGACAGACAGAAAAAAAGATAGAAATGTACGTAGATAGACAGGAAAGCAGGCAGGCAGTCAGGAAAGCAGACAGAGAGGAAAGCAGACAGACAGGAAAGCAGACAGACGTGTTAGGCTGCAGAACCGTATCCCCATCATTAGGGATGGCAGGTGTGTCTGCGTGTAACATCAGTGGCCTCTCCTCCGTACGCTAGAGGCTAAAGCTCATGCTAGGAATCACTAGGGTCAGAGTGGAGGCAAAAACATATTTTGACATGTTTTCCAGTCATGACCTCTGAACTCTTAAGTCTTAGTTCCTGTCTGCCCGTAGGAGAATGAACTGAAGGTTAGCAATACTAAAGATCACAAAGCAGAAATGTCAGATTATTTCTTCCCGTCACGTTTACTGATAGACTAGGGAAGGATGTAGAGGGATGTATTTATATTTGTTTGTTTACAGTAGAATTCCCTCTCACGATCACGTAACTCCCTGACCTCAGGAACGGGGCTCGGTGTTTCATCCGGTTTCAAACCAGGAACGCTCCGGAGGAAATCTGGGCTGAGAGGAGTCTCCTCTGATCAGGCAGTGCGGGGCTGAGGGCCCTGGCAGTGGTGGCTGGAGCCGGTGTGGAGGAGCAGGAAGCGAGGGTCCTCTGTGTGTGTGTGTGTGTGTGTGTGTGTGTGTGTGTGTGTGTGTGTGTGTGTCTAGACTGCAGAGTGAGCTTTAGTGTACATTCCATCTGCGACTACGTGTGGAAGCGTGTGTGCTACGAAAGTATTCGGGGCTGTGGCATTGTAAGTGTGAAGGAAAGATGGAGACCATGGAGTGTGTGTGTGTGTGTGTGTTAGTATTCACACGGTGACACGCACGTGTAGTTCCATGCTGTGGTTCAAGGGACGCCAGCAGGCACGCAGAGGGCAGCTTGTTTCGTCTCCTTGGGTCCATAGGTACCTGGGCTGGTTCCTGCAGTGACGACCGCACTGCGGCCAATCACATGCCAGCGTGTCATCCTTTTGGGATGATTGACACGACAGATTGATTGACAGATGGAGTGATCAGCAAACCCAGGGAGGGGTTGATAACATAACTCGTCTGGCTTCATCGACTGACTCGTCCCCCCCCCCCAAAACAAAACAAGACAAACAGAGAACAGACTCTGTCCTTCACATAGCCTTCCCTCTTCTTCAAAATAGGGCAGAACTTTACAGCAGCCATCGTTGTTGTAGCCGCAACTATAAACGAGGCCTGGAGTTTGACCGGGTCAAACAAGAGAAAGCTGGCCTGCACTTCATTTAGGATTAACATGCCAACCCTGCACGGATAGGGAGACAGAGTGTGACCAAAATACCTTTTTCGAGTTCACTCAAGGTACTCACTCAAACGCTGCTCGCTCTGTACCACAAAAGAAAACGCGCTCAAGCGTACAACAACAAAACGCAGAAGAAAAACAAAAAAAGCAATGACCCAAGAGACCAAACAGAATTTCAAAAAAGTTGAACACCCACATCATCCCCGTCCAAATGGCCACCCAAAAGCAGAGGCCGGCACGAACGCTCGCTAGAAGGTGAAGAAAAGGTGAAGAAGAGGCTCTTAAGAGTTCTCCTCCATAAACCCACTTCCATTGTTGTCTCAGAGTAGGACACGAGGCAGAACGAGGGAGGGGAAAGCGACTAGAAAAAACCCTCACAGAGCTCCAACTGCCTCAACCTTAACACCATTACCGTAATGGGGCAAGGGCCCCCCTCTGCTGGTGACATTGGGCATTGCACGGTCATTTGCCCCCAAGGCGACATTGACGGCGTTTTGTTGTGGATAATAAATAACGGCGCTGTCGTGAAACTCTAGCGAGGATGATTTAAGCACGGTGGATGTTTTTACCTTCGGCAGGTTGGCCAGCGGCGTCGGGGTGAGGGTCAGTTCAAGGTCAGACTCCGTTGGCGCCGCCCAGTCTTCCTTGCGCTTCACTTCCAGGATGAGTTGGGCCAGGGAGTTCTGCTGGAAGCGGGTCCGCTTACCAAGGGCACCTGGGTGGAGCCGGAACATGTTAACAGAGCAGTAAAACCATCATCTATAAAGAACTTCTTAAGTGATACAAAGTGCATAACAATTCAAATCAATATAGGAAAGCGTATCATTTTGTACAGATAAAATCAAAGATAAATCACAGATAAATCCCCACAAAAAAACAGCATTACTTAATTTTTTCTGGAGAATCTTTCAGAAAACACTCGTGCCCAACTACAACAAACACACACACACACACACACACACACACACACACATCGCCTGGGCTGAAAGGCCAGGTTCACGCCGAGGTCAGAAGTTCGCGCTGGCTGAACCCACCTGTCATGCTGAGCTCCAGACCCGACAGCTCCTTGGCCCGCTGGATGTGCTCCTTGGCTGGCCGGTACTCGTAGTAGGTCAGGCAGGTGTAGCTGCACTCCAGGTACAACTGGGTGGCCAGGTTACGGAGGCCTCCGTCCGTCAACAGCCACTCACACTTCAACACTGTGTGTGAGAGAGAGAGAGAGAGAGAGAAAGAGACGGATAAATAACTAGAAAGAGAGAATAACAGAGTAAGAGAGCGAGAGAGTAAAAGAGACAGCAAGGAAAATAAGAGAGAGTGAAAGAGAATAACAGAGAAAGAAAGAGAGAGAGCAACAGAGAAAGAATCGGAGAGAGAGACCGACACTGACTGAGAGAAAGATAAACAAAGGCTGGTGTAAATATGTGTGTCCAGCGCCCCTTCATCAGACGAGATGGAAAGCTACTAATAACACCAGAAGGTCACGAAGCCAGACGACCTCACCATCCACACCCCAACAAACACGATCATTCATTCACAACAACACCTCTCGCTTAGAACACGACCCCTTCACACTTTACCAGTGACGCCCTGTGTTTGAACCCCTGCGCATCGAGAGAGAAAGAGAGAGAGAGAGAGAGAGAGAGAGAGACCACCACTGACATGGGGAGACCTTCAGGAGACGAGGGGCGCGAGGGAGAAAAGAAAAGCGTAAAGGAAAAAAAGAGACGAGTGGGGTGTTTTGCCCCCCTCCTCCCTCCCTCCCTCTCCTCCACCCGATCGGATCATCAGTTTGGTCTCGTCAACGCCGCCTGCCTTGGCGTGGAGAAATGATCCCGGGGCACCAGACACAGGGGGAGGGAGAGGGAGAGCGTGTATAATTCATGACGAGGAGTTTGTGGCGCTCCCTCCATCCTCTCCCATTCAACATTTATGAGACGGAGGAGGCGGAGGAGGAGGGGGGACGGAGGAGGGGAAGGGAATTTACTCATAGCGCTCTGTGTCACCTTCACCACCAGCAATCTCACACAAGAGGGAAATGAGCTCCGCGTGTTGTTATGACACACACACACACACACACACACACACACACACACACACACACACACACACACACACACACACACACACACACACACACACACACACACACACACACACACACACACACACACACACACACACACACACACACACACACACACACACACACACACACAGTGAAATAAATGAATGAATGAATGAATGAAAGCTGGCCCACTGTTGAAATACGCTGACAGTACACACCTTGACAGTAGCAAAGTAAAGGACAAGAAAGACACACACACGTAAAGACACACACACACACGAAAAGACACACACACGAAAATAAAGGGAAGGAGGAGTGATGAAAATGAAGGGGTTCAAACGGCCTCCTTCCAAAGTCACCACAGAGGACAGGGGGAGCGGGAAATAACGAGAAGAGAGCGCAGCATCAGGAACGCTTGTAGGGTCCACAGCCCGTTGCGGCTTCCAGATCTGTGTGTGTGTGTGTGTGTAATAAAAACAGGCTTCGTCACACGGTAAAGTCGCGTGGTGTGAGACAGCACACTTATCCAAACAGCTCAGCACAGTGGAACGGTGCAAACTCCTCCATTAAACATGAAAAGACTTCGAGGGTTGGCTTTACGAGGTCTGTTGTCTTGGTAACGTTTACGTTTACGTTCAAGTGTCTGAAACGAACAGACATAAAGACAGGTTGGGAGGAAAAACAATCTCGAGTCTCGAAATGTTTTATTTCTCCGTCCATCTTCTCTCAACAGAAACCACGTCCCTCAGAGAATGGCAGAGATTAAATAAGTGATTGTGTTTTCTTGAAATCCCCCTGCACCATTGGGGCCTGCCGTTCTCACCAGCCCACCCACTCCGCCCCTGGCTCCCTGCAGTGAGAGGAGTGCTGGTCTGTGGGCTGGTCGGCTTTCTGGGATATGGATCGAGTCTTATTGTGTTTTGCGATTCTGGCGAGGTCTCGCACACCCTTCACACCTTGTTAACCACACAACAACACACACACACACACACCCACACACACACACACCCATGCACACACAGAGAGAGTCACACACAAACGTTTAAAAGCTCCTTAAGCTCAACAAATAATAAACCGAATCTTAAAATGGCCCCAACTAATGACTCTGGTGCCAAGTGCAAACAAACCCCGTTGATTAGTTACTTTATAAGAGGAGAGGGGGGTGGCAGAAATTAATCATTGTCTCGAGCAAGATATACTTACTAAAGTCATTAATCAAACACTATTAGCTTGTAGAATATAAACAAACAGGGCCGGTAAACACTTCTCCACAGTGCCTCGGTGCCTGATGCCTGAAGGGTAAAGCAGGGGTCCCACAAACGGGAAAACGGGAAAACACTCTCCCTTCAGGGAACTCTTCCCAACGAGCCCTCGGACGCGAAAGGGAGGTGTGAAAGGATGAAGGACCTTTTCAGGCACTCGGTCTGTCAATGGAGGGAGGCGTTAGGGCACGTGACAAATGTTTGTTGTGCGTGTGTGTGAGTGAGTGAGAAAGAAAAGGAATTTGAGTGCGTGTGTGAAAACGAGAGAGAAAGAGTCAGCACGAGAGCGAGAGAGCGAGAGAGCGAGTGAGTGAGAGACACCTTCATTAAGAGGTGTCAGTGATTCGGTAATAGAGTGGCTGTCATCGGTGTGTGTGTGTGTGTGTGTGTGTGTGTGTGTGTGTGTGTGTGTGTGTGAGTGAGTGTCAGTGGAACGGCGGTGGGTGTGTGACAGCCTAAACACGTTCCCTAGGCACCTGCTTACCAGCCAACCAAAGTCTGGCCACTGCTACATGCAGACAAATTACCTTTCAAAAAGCACCACGCAGAAAAGAGTGAATCATTTTAAAAAGATTATTTTGTAAAAATATAATAGAAACTAAACCTAAAATCCGTACACACTACACAGTAAATGTTGGGTTCACAGTATAGATAGGTTAGTGGAAAACACTGTCCATCGCATGATAGAATTGTAGTGTCTGAATGAAACACGACCTGTTTTAACCAGAGTCTAAATGGTTGGAAGCCTCCCCCGATAGAAAACTAAATCCACGGCAGATACTGGATGGTAAACAGACCTCAGTAAACGGCTTGAGTGGATGGAATAGACCACGAGATGTATTCCCATATATTACCGATCATAGCTATCAAAACCCAGAAGGGAGAGAGACAGAGAGGGAGTGAGTGCGAGAGAGAGCATGCGAGAAAGATAGAGCTAGACACAGACAGACAGACAGACAGACAGACAGACAGACAGACAGAAAGACATGAGAGAGAGAGAGAGAGAGAGAGAGAAAAGAGTGGATGGCAAGAAGGCCAGCTCATGCTAAATGCATCTGTCAATAACACTGACTGCATCCAGTCAGAGGCCTTGGACTCGAGAATACATTACATTTGCATGTCTGTCATTCAGCAGACACTTTCATCCAAAGCCACTTACAGTGAGATTGCAGGGACAGTCCCCCTGGAGCATTTTAGGGTTTAGTAAGTGCCTTGCTCAAGGGCACACCAGTGGTGGTGTTCCCAGGTAGGAACTTGTGTGTGGGAAGCGGTCCTACCCACTAGGCCACGACTATCCACCCACTATACTCCCCAAGAGTTCCAGAAAGGTCTCAAACGGAACTCCCCAGGTATAAATAGACCCCAACAGGTAGCAGGTGATGCAGCTACACAACCGGCAGAGAGTCTGACTGTGAGAGGAGACGGGACGAGTACGGGCACAGAGACAGAAAAGAGAGACAGGAAAAGAGAGAGACAGAAAAAAGAAACAGAAAGGAGAGCGTGAGTGAGAGCGCCATAGATTTCTTTCCCCTCGTTTTCGGCAGCCTAATGATGTGAGTTTCTCCCTCCTCCAGACGGGAGGCCACTCGGAGTAAGTCACTGGCAGGCTGCACAAAGGGTCTGCTCCCTCGCCGGAAAAACAAAGAAATACAAGAAAAGAAAAGAAAAAGAAAAGCAGAGAGCAGGAGAAACAACCAGGTGTCGGCGTGTTTACAAGCAAACACAGGCTGTTTGGTAGAGGTATCTAGTGTGTGTACGTCACGTACACATCCATACACACACAGAGGGGAGAGAAAGTGTGACAGGATCAGGAAAAGCAAAGATAAGACGGGGACACAGGTAGCGGTCATGTTGATTACAGGACGACGACATCGGAGTCTGTTTTCAGGGTGATGGATCTCCTGTCAGAAGGATACAGTGGTAGACACGATCATAATGGCTGATATGAGGGAGACAGCATGGGGTGGCTCTGAACGCGTCCGTCGCTCTCTGCCTGCTATCTGATAACGCTATGGCTGTAAAGGGCCAATGAAATCGAGAAATCTTATATTTTTCCTTTATTTCTAAGATGATATTCATTACTTGCTGCTGATTATCAACAGGGCCTTGAAAAAGCAGACCCTCTCCCCTCCCAAAAAAATAAAAATAAAATATTCATCACCCCAGTTAAATTTCCATCTTTTCAGTAAATGGATTCCATAAAGTGTAATCCATATCGTACTTGCTCTGTACCTCGGCTTCTATCCGGCTCACCATTAACATTGCAGCGTGTTCTGCAATTCCTTCTCCAATCCACCCAGTTGTTTACCCCCCCCCCCCCCCCCCCTTTCCATCCCCCCTCCCCCCCTTCTCCCTCTTCTCCATCCATCCCTCCCTTGCATTTTGAAAATCCAATTCCGTCCCTCAATTAGACTTTTGTTGCTGGATGCCTTCCAGTTCTCTAACATCTTCCTCTCTTTCCCTGACGAAGGCCCTGTGCCCTGAAATGAAACGCTACGCGGAAGAGATTGGAACGCCACCGGCGCCGGGCGTACTTTGTAGCGTGTCCCCCCCCCCCTGAGACACGCCACCGCGGGACACGCTAAGAACACGGTTCCTCTTCGTACGGGAAAACGTCGCTCCACGCCCCACGGCAAGAAGCCGTGAGTGGAAGCCACGTTCTGCACGGATTCCAATCTCGGAGCAAATCTGTCAATTATCCTGTCCACCCGACGATCCAGTACTGCTGCTGTAACGACCACTATGTCATTTCCACAAGGAACTGGTGTCGTGACCTTATAAAACAGGATCCTTCCGTTGGATTTCACGATACAAAAGAGCGTGACATTTACAACTAGAAGCGGTTCTGTGCGTTAACCTGAAATAAGCATGTCCATGTTACATGTCTTACAAAAAAAAAGAGATTGCAATATCTATAGCATGTCAGTTGGCCTTTTTACCTTACATCCAAATGGTTTTAGTGCCCTTTAGAGGTCACGTCCACCAATGAATAACCGTCAACGTACATGTTGGCTATTGGCCTCTCTCTCTCTCCCTCTCTCTGTCTCTTAGTTAAAAAGTGTTTCCAGTCGCCCCTACTATACATCTAATGAGTAATTCTGGGGTTTGAATGCTTTTGTAGTGCTACTATTAAGCCTGTCTCTAGCTGGATAAATACCCCTTCAGCTGGACTACAATGGAACAGACAATCAGAGAGAGAGAGAGAGAGAGAGAGAGAGAGAGAGAGAATGCGGCGGGCAGCGGCACAGAAGCTAAGGGCCGCGGGGATAACACCTGAGCCCTGTCTGACACACACACACACACACACACACACACACACACACACACACACACACACACACACACACACACACACACACACACACACAGCGCTCTAGTGCCACGGCCAATGGAGACATCACAGTTAAAAAAAAACAAACACAGAGTTTGGATGGGGAAACAAAAAGCCAGTGAGGTGCTCTTCCTCTTTGTGCTCTTCCTCTTTGTGCTCTTCCTCTTTGTGCTCTTCCTCTTTGTGCGCGGGGCTGGGCAGGGGAGCCGTGTTCCCTCCAACGACAGGAGGGAGGGGCACGGGGGGACTGGGAGAGCAGAGTCTAGCGGGAGGGGAGAGATTTCAGAGAACGAAAAAGGTTAGCGCAGCATTGAGTGTCAGCTAGACAAAAAAAAGAGAGGGGGATGTCATCTTGAAGGGAGGAAATCAAGCGGCTAGGGGAATATGTCAAAGGGAGCCCCCCCCTCCCCTCCCCCTCCCTACCTCCAACACTTCCTCAACCTCCCTCAACCCTCTTCGTCGCTGCAAAACTCCGTGCTGTTCCGGTAGCTGCCGCTCCGACTCTCACCAGCATGATTAGGGGTGATAAGGGGTCGGTAAAGAGGATAAGCTGCTCCTATGGGAGACCCTGTATCTACATGGATCATGGGAGCACAGAGGGTCGACAGGGAGACGACGCAGAGGCTGTAAGGAGGCCCCGTGTCTGGCTGAGAGCTCCTACGTCTCTCTATAGAAGTAGGAGAGGCTCAGCTGCAGTCGGGAGCCATCTTTATAAGTGAGAGTGGTGCAGCTCTACTTTGGGGGGGGGGGGGGGGCGCTAGCAACGGATACACCAGGGACTACCCCCCCCCACCCCCCATCATTCCGTTCGTCTCATTTACTTCACACACACACAGAAAAAAGAAAGAACCAAAGATTCATAGCCACAACGGGCAGCTCGGGGGACTAAACGCAGCACAATGTAAAAACTCCACTTACGGATCAGCCACGGCTGCAGCGCTAGCGAGCCAGCCGGCTAGTCCCATCATTACTGTGCGTTTCATCTAAATTGACCGTTTTCTCTCGCTCTCTCTCTCTCTTTCTTTCTTTCTTTCTTTCTTTCTTTCTTTCTTTCTTTCTTTCTTTCTTTCTTTCTTTCTTTCTTTCTTTCTTTGGGGCCGGTCTTCAATCACGGCTGTGCTTACTGTGCTGGCCCTGCGGCCTAATCAGGACTCCCGGCTGATGGCGGTGTATATCCTCCCAGATAAAGGGAGAGCAATAGTGCTTACGGACGGCTTTTCTCTAAGTGGGCCCCCTCTCGGCCCTGGGGGACTGTAGGGTGGGGGTGGGGGTGGGGGTGGGGGGGGGGACCCGAGGATGGCGCTCCGCCCCGGCCCAATGTGCGAATGAAACAAGGCTCCAATTTAGGAGGAGTGATGTCCGCTTTGCAGCTGGCTGCACCGCCATCCACGCAGCGAGCCTCGCGGTCCGGCTGACAACACACACGTAAGCGTTTAGAACACGTAAAGGACAGCCAACACACACACACACACACACACACACACACACACACACACACACACACACACACACACACACACACACACACACACACACACACACACACACACACACACACACACACACACACACACACACACACACACACACACACACACACACTAAAGCATCAGACAGCAGTAGGAGCAGAAAACTTCTAACATAACAGCAGTCATCTCACTGGGGAGTAAACGAACACAACCCAATCATATCCTGACAGAGACAACTCATTCTCTAACACTAAATCAAGGGCTCTGATGTTTTTCCCCCGCAGGTCCTTCCTCCACACACGCACGCACGCACACACACACACACACACACACACACACACACACACACACAGAGTGAAAGGTGTGTGTACAGCTGGTGCCGGGCTGCTGTGGTGGGGGGTCACTGACCTCTCTCCATGCTGCTCTGTGCCAGGCTGAGGAGCTGGGGGGAACGCTCTTCCAGAGTCTGCTGGTGGAGGTTGACATAGCGCAGGGTCCACCAGGGCAGCAGCTGCGGGCGGGCGGGCGGGCACACACACACACACACACACACACACACACACACACACACACACACACACACACACACACACACACACACACACACACACACACACACACACACACACACACACACACACACACACACACACACACACACACACACACACACACACACACGAATGAAGAATGGGAAATCAGCAGGTACAAACAAAAAAAGCCAAGGACGAGGGTGTGAGAGAGGACGAAGGAGGGAGGGAGAGAGGACGAGGGAGGGAGGGAGAGAGAGAAAGAGACAGAGAAAGAAAGTGAGAGCAACAGAGAGCGAGAGAGTGTACGAGTGTCAGTCCGTCAGAGTTTTTGGTGAGTGAATAAAGCAATGTGTCAGGGAGTGGGCCAGTTAAAGTGCCATAAGTCGAGCCAGCCTCCTAGACCCAACGCAAGCACCAGCAAAGCCGGTGAACAAACAACGAGATGGCATCACTCACAGTACGTGTCCAGAAGCACCTATGCCACTCAGAGAAGTAAAAACCAGGCTCTGGAACCAGCCCCAGGGAGGAAGAGAGGGAGCGAGGGAAGAGCAGATGACAGCCCAGTACATTCTCCTCCTGTTCACTCTCCTCCTCCTCCTCCTCCTCCTCCCATCATTCTTGCCTCTTCCTCCTCCTCCACTCCCCCCTCACCACCTCCTCCTCCTCCTCTCTCCCTCCCCCTCTCCTCCCCCCTCACTTCCTCCTCTTCTCCTCCACTCCGTCCTCACCTCCTCCTCCTCGCTCCCTCCACCTCCTCTACTACCCCCCTCTCTCTTCCTCCTCCTCTTCCTCTCCTCTCCTCTCCCATGCCACCTTTAATTGTATTGTCAGGCAGAATCAATATTCTGTTCACACACAGGATACACCTGTCTTATCAGTGTAGGGTGGTTGGGTGGTTACGCAAATTGAGAGAGAGTGCCCCTCCTCATCCCTCCCTCCATCCCTCCCTCCCTCTCCGCCCATCCTGAGTGGTGTAGGATGGGACAGGCGAGGAGGTAGCAGTAACGAGGAGGAACAGGGGGATGGGAGGACGCGGCGCAGGGACGAAGCAAAGGAGGGAGAAGAGGGAGGAGGGATATAAGAGGCGGTGGCGGCGGACGCTGCGCCCTTGAGCTTCGCGGTCTGAAGGCGGCGGCGTCGACGATTAATTCCCGTGCAGCTCATTAGCATTTAAATTGACGTTAATGGGAGGGGGTGGGGGTTGGGGGCAGTGTTATCACACCGGGCACAAGCCCCCCGGTCCGCACACACATACACACACGCGCGCGCGCTATCTCCGTCAGCGGGACGGGCAGCTCCTAAAACCATTCCGCTTGTTCCCGTTTTTATGTAGAGGCTCCCCGGACAATCTGTCCTGACACGAGGCCTGGCATTAAGAGACTGTGCCCGGAGCACTGGAGACCCGAGCTGTCAGAGCCAACCAAAGCTTCAGCTCCAAGTCAAACCACATTGAGGACCTATACGGGGATGGGGAGGGGGGGGGCTTTAGGTAAAAAAAAAAGATGGTGGGGATTTGAAACGGGAATGTGTGTGCTTGTTGGTCACAACGGGCAATGGAAAGGAGAGAGAAAAGGCGCAAAACGTCAGAATTCTTGGGACGTCAAACTCCGTGCAGAATTGTAAGGTCACTTCTACTCAAAAGAGTGTGTACACACATCGCGAGAAATTATCCAGTTTGGATCCAGTCACGGTCAGTACAACATTCTCCCGAGATACGGTATGACTCGATTGATATTGGCATAATTGCAGCTATGAGATGTGTGTGTTGGGTGTCGGTGTGTGTGTGTGTGTGTGTGTGTGTCTGTGTGCAGCACCGTAACGCAAACACTTGAGGCCCCCCCCCAAAAAAAATGTATAACTTAAAATCTTTTTATTCTTATCATAATAGTTGTTGACAGACGGGGGCGGGGCCCGTTTGGACGGCGGGGCCCGTTTGGACTGTGGGGCCCCCCCGCCTCGCGGGGGTTGCGGGGGTATACTTTACGGCCCTGTGTGTGTGACGGACAGAAAGAAAAATTCGATTTAGCTGTGGGTCTCACCTGGAGGCTGTCCAGCTTGGAGGAGCAGCTGTGAAGCAGCACCCTGGCAAGCAGCAGGAGAAAGGGGTTGGCCACCAGGCTGTACACTGACTCTCCGTCCAGGAGCAGGCTGTCCAAGAGGGCCTCTGTCAGGGCCTCGGGCTGGGGAGAGAGGGGGGGTCACGCGGAGGGTTAGGACCGAAACTGGTTGAATCAGGAAACTTATTTTTTCTACTGGCACCCACATTTCTACTGGCAACTTTTATTAACATACATACAGTGCCAGTCATAAGTATGGACACACTTTCCCGTTAAAGTGAATGTAAAATAGTTTTCCCAGTAATGAGCCGTTAATTAATCAGAACAATACTGCTGGGGTGGCGGGCGGGCTGTGTGTGATTTGGAGGGATCCCACTAAAATAATAACACGCCCTGCCAGCACATATCGTGTGGCTGCCTCTGCCTCCAGTATCCCAGCATGCATAGGGAGGAGCTGCGTTTATGAGGGGCTTCTGTAACCCACGGTCGTGATGAATCACCGTTGCCGTGACGAAGGACTCTGAAGACAGCTGAACAGCTTGCACGTTGTAATGTCGAAGATTAAACCCACCAATCAGGGATGGCTCCTAAAGCCGAGGGGGAAGCACAAACCTCACAACCACCCTGCTCCTCCTCCTCCTCCTCCTGTTCCATTTTAAAAGGAGGACTCCAGGGAAGGTTCTAAGGGTGAATAACATCCCCCCCCGCCACCTCCATTCCAAATAGTCCCACAACTCTTCTCTTTCGTTCCCCCTCTTCATTTGAAGGCTGGAGGAGTAACATCCTCATTGCCCGCGGGTTACCAGTCCACTCAATTCATCTCTCACACACACACACACACACACACACACACACACACACACACACACACACACACACACACACACACACACACACACACACACACACACACACACACACACACACACACACACACACACACACACACACACACACACACACACACACCGAAGCTTAGCTCCTACCCGTCTCATTACGACGCTGCTCCCCTAAAAGCGCTGACAGTGAGGAAAAGGTCAGCGCAATAAAACGGGCTTAGAGATCCATAATCCCGCTCCCAGAGGTCAGCTACGTAGGACGAGCTCCTTACTGATCTCTGGAGAGACACTCACTGAGTGACACAGGGAGAGGGGGAGTGGGGGAATGGGATTAGCTTTATGCTGATCTAAAGAGAAACACTACAGAACTGACTGATTTTTGGGCTGGCTGTCTGTCCGTCCATTCGTTGTGTGTACCTAATTGGCAGCCAATTTGTTAAGTGCTTTGAGCCCTGAGAAAACCGCTAAAAACTAAATCCAATTAATTATTATTATTATTATTATTATTTTATTAACCCAACCAAATTATATTACACTTTTATTATTATTATTATTATTATTATTATTATTAATAATAATAACAACAGAACTACATTCACCGCAAATGGTCTGAATGTTGCCACTCCAGACTCCAAAGAAACGTTCCTCGTTCAGTCAGGTGAAGGTGTGACGGGCTGGAGGAGGGAGCCTACCTGGGAGAAGATGGAGAGCAGGGTTTGGGGCAGCAGGTCCGGGACGTGGACGGAGACGGGGGGCCCGGTCCAGTTGCTCTGGGCAAACAGGTGGAGGCAGGCCACAGCCAAGCACAGCAACACCATCTCTCTGGGAAGGAGAAAGAGAGAGAGAGGGAGAGATAAAGAAAGAAAGAGAGTAAGGAAGAAAGAAAGGGTGAATTTTAAGAATTAGCGAGGGTTAGGGGTTACAATATCAGGACAAGTGGAATGTTTTGCCAATGCACACACACAGAAAGTTCAAGTGGACCCAAAAAAAAAAACAAATACTCAAAAGCAATTTTTCATATAAAAAAACAACACCTGCACTACTCTACAGATCTTTCAGCTACGCAGTGTGAATAACAACTATCACTGCCACCAGCACCTCAAGAGCAGAAAGAGAGAGAAAAAGCGAGAGAGAGAGAGAGAGAGGGAGAAACAGGGAGAGAGAGAGGGAGAGACAGGGAGAGAGTGAGAGAGAGAGAGAGAGAGAGAGAGAGAGAGAGAGCGGGTGAGAGAGACAGAGAGAGCGCAAGAGAGCGTGCACGAGAGAGAGAGAGAGAGAGACAGAGAGATTGTGAGAGAGAGAGCGAGAGAGAGAGCGTGAGAGAGAAAGAAAGAGAGACAGAGAGAGCGTGAGAGAGAAAGAAAGAGAGACAGAGAGAGCGAGAGAGAGACAGAGAGAGAGAGAGAGAGAGAGAGAGAGAAAGAAAGAAAGACAGAGAGAGAGAAAGAAAGAAAGAAAGAAAGAGAGAGAGCCATGCTTGGCCTCAGAAGGTGCTCACTGAGCCCCAGGTACCCTGCCACACCGCTGGGCTCCCTGGGCACAGATTGAGGGCACAGGGGAGGAACACAGACACCGGGGGGCACGCCTAACTCAGTGCCTCTCTCCCCCAAAGGGAGGCCAATCCCCCGCCACCCTGTAACACACGGCTGGCTGACTTATCCTTCCATCAGCCACAGCGCAGAGAGAGAGAGAGAGAGAGAGAGGACAGAGAGAGAGAGAGAGAGAGAGAGAGAGAGAGAGAGAGAGAGAGAGAGAGAGAGAGAGAGAGAGAGAGAGAGAGAGAGAGAGAGAGAGAGAGAGAGAGAGAGAGAGAGAGAGCTCTCGCGTCCCAGAGAGAGAGAGAGAGAGAGAGAGAGAGAGAGAGAGAGAAGAGAGAGAGAGAGAGAGAGAGAGAGAAAGAGGGAGAGATGTTAAGCTGTCCTTATTAAAAATAAATGATTCATGACGGCAGGGGAAGTGAGGGTGGGGGGTGTTCCATTCAGGGAACAGCTCGTGTCTGGCAGTGGTGCGTGTGGATCGCCTCGCCACGGACAAAGTCAGCGGCTTCTCCTCTACTTCCGAAGGAGACGTGGCGATTTGTCATTTTGTGATCATTTTGACTGTTCTGTTCGTCAGTGAAACTTTAAGGCAACACAAACATGTTTCAATCCCCAAATAGAAATTATTGGCAGGACGCGCATCTAAAACTGTGAGAATGAGTCTGTCACGAGCTCTGCTGGACACATAATATCTAATAATGAAGTACCTATTGGCAAACTAAGCAACATAAAACGCTCAGGCAAATACTATATCCAAGAGAACAAAGAACGTAGCAGTAACTATGAGGACATCATGACAAGAACATTCTCTCAAATTCCTGTCTCTTACCGGTCGGCCTTGTCATCCTTAGAGCTGTCAGTCAGGAAGGCCAGGACACGCCTCTCCAGGTAAGCTTCAATGGTCTCCCCGGCAACACAGCTGTCGTCGGCCCCTTCACCGGCCAATAGGCCCAATACCGGAGGGCTTAGAAGGACCGCCTCAAAGTCCCCCTCCAATAGGGACTTCAACAGAGGTCCCGCCTCTAACAAACAGGAGACAGGAAGCAGGTGAGGTGAGCTTCATTGGGGTCACAATCACTTTCTGAACATTTAAATTTTGGGTAATTGTATTGTGTTCCAACTCAAAGTAGATTATTTTTGTTTTAAGAAAAAAAGCAATATTAGGGTACGTATTGCCTTTCTAGCAGATAACACCTTATCTCCACCTCCCCATTGCAATGCCTGAGAGCGGGAGGAACAACGCACAACACTGATCAAAGCTCTCTGCCTCACTCTGAAGCTAAACAGAACCTTCTCTCTCTCTCCCTCTCCCTCCCTCCCTCCCTCTCTCTCTCTCTCTCTCCACTACATTCCCATTTGGCAGAAGATGAAGACATGGTGCAATCCCCCCAACGATGGGCATTACGGCGATGTTGCGGGCGGACACGCGCACGTGTGTGTGTGTGTGTGTGTGTGTGTGTGTGTGTGTGTGTGTGTGTGTGTGTAAAATGTGTGTATGCAGGCAAGAACAAAATCCCAATCCCGCCTGTTGGAGAGATATGGCTGAGGAGCACGGTGAGATAGTGAGGGGCTTGTTCTATCACTCCAGTGATGGTGGTGGTGGCGGGGGGGGGGGGGGGAAGCGTGGTGCCGCAGCCCGAAGTAATTGCGTTGCCGGTGCACTCGTCTCCAACATCTCACCGGCTTTCATTAGTTCTTTATTTGAGCAGGGAGGCTGGCTGGGCTCATTAGCATTGATTGTATTGTGCTCCCTTGGTGGGAGAGGGGGGGAGAGAGAGCGAGAGAGCGAGAGAGAGAGAGAGAGAGAGAGCAAGAGAACGAGAGAGAGAGCACGAGAGAGAGAGCGAGAAAGAGAGAGAGAATAAGCTGAAGGAAGTGAGCGACCTGGGAGGGGTGAGGGTAGTAACTGTTTAGCAGCAAAATGCAATTTATAACCTGGCAAACTTTCTACACCGAGCAGCTGAATGCCCTAGTAGTACCCTATTTCACTGTTGTCTCGCTCACAAAGTGTGCTTTAATCATTTAGGCCACAGAGAGAGACAGAAAGAGGGAGAGAAAGAAAGAGAGAGAGCGAGCTAGCTATCTGACAAATATAAACAGATGGAGGATCTTTAAACAGTCAGACTTCGGTTTCCGTTTATAAAGAAATGTCAGCGAGAGACAAAAACAGCGCAGGTAAAGAAAAAAAACAACTTAAATCACTCTTCATCCCCAAATGTCTTTCTTCTTCAAAGGAATGCTGTGGCACCTTCTGTACCCAAGACTCGGAGAGAATGACATGCAACCAATCTTCCGGGAGCGTCTGACAGCTTGGCATGCTTTGAATGCTCAAACATAGATCTCTCTCGCTGATAGGATGACAGACATCCGCAAGCAGTTTAAAATGCCCAAAGCCCACCAAACTATTGTGACTGCAACTGTGATTAACACATATTAAAAAGTGGCACACCAGTTCCATCGATTCTCGCCCCTCCCACACGATACCTGCTAGGCTAGGATTTAATAGGCAATGGGAGTGTGTGTGTGGTGTGTGTGTGTGTGTGTGTGTGTGTGTGTGTGTGTGTGTGGGGGGGGGGGGGTTGAATTCACTAGAAATGATGAAATAATAACCAGGGGCTGGTTAAATAGCACGGAGCTCTGGGAGAGAACGAGCATTCCAAGAGCAAGGACGAAAAAGAGCTTTGATAACAACGGGTGAAATGAGAGCCAAAATGTGTCCTCAGCAATCGCTAATGACACTGCCACTCTTCAGGCTTTGTGGAGGAGCAGAAATTAATTGAAAACAACGTGTGCAGGCAAATTAGTCAATCATTTAAAAAGTGGGCAAGCAATGAGCAGCTGTTAATGCAATGTAATGCAAATGAGGAATACAGTCTTGCCAAATGGCTCTTGACTGAGCGGCAATAAAGCGATAGCACATATTTGTCAATAGAAAGTTACATCTCCTTATTTTCATCTCAAGCGTTACGTGACGTAAAGGCGAACGAGCTGGAAGGATTTCTCATTTTTGGTTTATAATACTATATAATACTATATTTGTGAATATAATATTTCTATCCATGCCCCCTTAAGGGAGATTAAAAAGGAGAATCACAGCGTTTATATTGGAACAGGTAACAAATCAAAAAAGAACCCAAAGGGCAAAGAAGAAGAGTATCAAATGTGAAGCCTAAAATCTGCAAATGTTAGACCAATAATAGTATTATAAATTAGTTGATGAATCACATTTCACATTCATCAAAAAGGTTCATAAAATGTTTTTTTCGGACAGCTGGACTAACACTGGGGAATGCCATATTAGGATGCCAGAAACTTTTCCCTGTGATTTGTTGTGAGGACAGGCCTAACCAATGGAAAGTACTTGCTACCAACAAGAGTTAAAAATATATATGTTTTGAAATCCAGTGACATAAAGGCAAAAGGCTATCGTAGATGACAACATTTGAACTAAAGTATTACAATTATCAAGCTTGATGAAGCCGTTTCACATGTTCAGCATTGAATGTGTTCTTTAAACACAGGCATGATGTCATCTTTCCCATTGTATCGGGCTACTCGGGATATTATGAACATCAACATCTTTATATTGGTCAGTATGAATAGTTAATAGTGAGTTTTATTAGGCATGGACTGGCGCAGTAATTTAACGGTGGTCTTCTCGCATCGCAAATGTGTGTCGTGACTGTCAGTCTGTTCAACCATTGAAATACCGTGACTACAAACAATTCTGATAAACTTAACCAATGCATCCATATTGTTCACATGGCATGATCGGTGCTAGGCATGCTTGATTGACGATGTCACACCTTGTCTTTTTGATGGGGATCGGGGATCGGGGATCGGGGGGGGGGGGGGGGGGGGGGGGGGGGGTCGCAATCGAAGAATTTACTGATGTTGGGACAGGTTACTCGAAAATAGGGTTTGAAAGACGGAAGGAGATAGGAACATTCTTCATTAAATTGAATGACACAGGCTGGTAACGTTCATTGTTTTTTTGCATGTCACAGCTGAAATGGGTCGATCGCGCCGCCAGCGGATGTCACTTTGGGCAGTACTGTCGGCCAGCTATTGCGTCTACAAGTAATTTACATTCTGCGTGTGCCTTTCGGCAGCTGTACTAGATACTAACGTTAGCCGGTTAAGACAGATTTGACCACCGGCTTTTTAGTTGGCTAGACTTTGGCAAGCTAGCTTTTGCTATCGCGATGTGTTTATCAATTCCACTTCAGTAACGCCACACTCGTTATCACGTATTGTAAAAGTATTGCACCATATTAAAACAACATAGCAGTCAGATACAAAGACAAAGTCGTCTGGAAAAGGCTGCAAATTAGGCTCGTTTAGCGCCAGTTCAATTTGCCAGTAAACTCGTACGTAAAACTAACGGCAATGTTCATTCTTGCACTCGACTGAAAATGCGAGCGCAATCCGATTAATTATCATTAAGTAAATATCACTAAGATACAAAATATATGCGTACCTGCAGAGCTGAAAACGTTTTGCTTCCATTCCGTTGCCTCGCTTGATGTCAAAAAACCCCGGAGAATGGGAATCTCAATGTCCCGTACCATCACTGGACAAGACTGCTCGCTACTTTGTTCAGTGAGTCTATGATGGCTTCAGTTGGGATGGGCGGAATTCAAAGTTGAACGAATAGACTACTAACTGATGTTGCAAATGTAAGCGACTTTAATAATTTCTCATAATTTGTTTATTTCAACACATGTGCTGTATGTGGCATCAGTGAGCTGCCATGACAGATGCGCGTTGCATCCTGGGAGGAAAATGTAATCAGCAGGCTTGGTTTAGGGACCGTGGTCATTTTCGTAGTCATAGATAAAACATACAGTATTCTTCAACTTTTATTCAAAGCCTACACAATTTTATATCCGTGCATATTGCAGTATTTCTTTTCGCAGCACTTGAATGGGCTTTTGTTGTTTTATGTTTTGTGACCAAAGCTTGCTGTGGTGACAGGAAGAGAGTGTAAGTATTATCAACTATAATGTAATTATTATTGAAATAACCGTAATTTACATAATATATAAATAGCGAGAAATAAAATTGGGCTACCACCAAGTGGGTTATTACATGGATATAGGTTTAACTCCGAAAAAATACATAATATTAATATTATATGGTCAAAATTCCTTTTTCTATAGAATAATTGTCTGATGGGAATAGTCACGCACTTGCAATGTTGCACATGATACATTAATACACTTAGGAGTCTTGCGTTAGATTCACCGACAGGCCTATGGTTTCAGCTTGAGTATTTTGGTTTTTGTTCTGCTTGTGCTTTGTGTCTTCCAGATGTTCCATTAATCTACAAAGCTTCCTTGAGGAACTAAAAGGGATCTTCGTTTAAAAAAATTAGGAGAACAATTTATCTCATTTACGTCAAGCAGCTGGCTCTCCCAGAGGGGGGAATAGGCCTGTAGGCTGTGGGACTGAGTCTGTCGCAGTGTCATGTAAGGTACTGCTTCTGATACACATCAGCATTTTGTGTGTGAAAGGCTTTTCCTAAACATGGTTAGAGGCGGTTTGAACATCACTCCAAAAAGCAGCATGCATCTGTCATGCCATGTAAACGATGCCGATGATGCATTGCCCCTCAACACATTGTCCCTGTACCATGGCTATTTAATTAACAGTCTAGCAGTCCTGAGGTCAACAAACAAAATACTTCCTCAAGCAAGAGATAAAAGTCATGTCGTCTTGACTCAATAAAATGTATCCCACAGCTGACCTTTTCCTCGTCCTCACTCTCACTCTCACTCTCTCTCACACACACACACACACACACACACACACACACACACACACACACACACACACACACACACACACACACACATTCTGTTGCTTCAATCCAGGAAAGTGCATGCCGGTAAGGCGGTCCTGGAGATAATTCTAGTGAGTAAGCACAGTGTTTGACATGAACCAAAAACAACACGTAAATGATTCAGAGTACCCAGCAGGAGTGCGGCGCATTGATGGAGCTTCCGGCTGTTTTGTACCAATGCAGCCGCACCTCTTAGGGTTGTGTTTGTTTTATTTTTCTCCATCTTTTCTCCCCCTCTTTCCTCCTCCACCACTTTGTGTTCAACATGTCAGAGGCATTTCTTGAGCATCTTAGAATTCTTCTCATGTAAAGTAAGCCCCCCCCCTCCCCCCTCCCTCAAAGGGATCTTTGGGACCTATTTTTAAAAGTTAGGAGAAGAGACAGAATGCACAAAGTGAATTTACTCTTTGAGATGTTCTCTCAACTGGATGATATATTTCTGCTGTCCACAGTAGCTCTAATTTACAGAGCTGCCAAGGACACACTGCTGGACCACGCTGGTAAGAGCCCTTACCACCCCACCCCCCACCCCCCCACCCCCCCATTCACCTTTCCTAGGAGCGTAGGACCTGTCGACAAACAAAAGATTTGCTGTTGGTGACAAGCGCCGACACCTGCAGTGCCGCAAAGGCTGTTTGATGCACACACACACACACAGGAAACCTTGCTCCTCACATTGATCGCCAAGGCAGTGCGAGGAGCAACCATTAAATAAAATCCCTTGAAACCACTATATATATTTTTTTTTTCTTCTTTTTATGCTGCTCTATAAACTTATACAAGGAAAGCAGCGCTTTGAGCTTGGGGAGACGATTACAGAAGGGATGTTGACTTTCATTGTTTCCCTCTGAATTATGTCTGTCGGGAACTACTGACACACACATATAGACACAGACACACAGAAGGGATGTTGACTTTCATTGTTGCCACCTGAATTATGTCTGTCGGGAACTACTGAGGCTTGATTGCCCCCTTGTTCTTAGAAAAGATGTGAAACAGCTTTATCAAGTGTCGGAGAAAAAGGCTGAGTGCGGCTCTTTCGTAACACAGCATCTTTGGACAGTGGACAGTGAAACATGACTTTGGCAAGCCAATATTGTCTGAACTGGCAGCCAGAAAGTACAACAAAGCCAGGAATGTTAACCAGTTAACTGACTACAACATGGTTAATAGTATAGAAAGTATATAATAATAATAATAAACTAACTAAATGTTTTTACTGCAAAGCAATAAAGTCAGTCAGTTCACTGAGCAAAGATTAGACCAGCAATACAGATTTAAAAATCCCCCAAAAATGTATAAACTATTTAAAGAAGAAAAAGATGACGTAAAATGGCATTTTCAACCCCATTCCACTACTAATGAGAAAACAGTCTGGTTTCTGGTTATGGAATGTAACCAACTATAAGTGTGTGTTGACTCATACACTGACATACCCCGCTGCCTTTAGCCCATAGGCTTGCCTCACATAGAAAGCATCGGCATGCATTTTCTAGTAGCTTCTTTCTCACCTCCTCTCAGCTGCATGCAGTTAAAGCCGTTGGATGAATAATGTATCGTGTAAAAGGGCTAAATCACAGAAGCGCATCCAGTGAGCTCTCTCACTTTTATTGTAGACCATAATCCCTGTGTAGCCATGCTTGCAGTACAAGCGACCCACAAGGCGTTCCCAAAGGCCAAAGACAACCACCTCCATACAACAGAAACATGTTCTTCAGGCTTAGTTATATACTACTTCCATACTGTTGCAGGGGGGTGCATCAATAACCTTGCTTTACTTCTCTGCTAAGCAGACACCCCCCAAGAGCCGCTGACACAACCAAGCAGTTCCCTCTGCCTCCAAATAGATGTGGACTTGGGTAATTGGAAATAAATCTTATTAGCATAACTCCCACTCTTCCAACTGTACATTGGTTAATATTTTAGTGTGCATAATGTTCAAGGGTGCATTACACCCAGAATATATCATATACCAAACATATCTGCATATATTCATAACACTTCCTCCAGGCAACATCATTTTCAACACGTGAACAAACCCTGTGTAAGGCAGGGCAGGGGCTTATTACTTACAAAATTATCAAGAAGTGAAACTGCAGCCAATGCAATAGCCATGATTCTTTGGTAAGTTTCAATGTTTAGGACAAAATCTAAATATTTACATCTATAAATAGGAAACAAATTGTTTAGTTGTTTAGTTACCTGACACTCATTTTCTTAAAGTATACATACAGCAAAGCCTAATTTAGGAAATTATAAGACCTTGCTTTCTAAAGGACGAATATTCGAAACATGACTATTTGGATACTGTAATATTTGTGACCAAATTCCAAAGTAGTTGTTTTTCTATCCATCCATATGTCAAAATAAAGAAGTATACAATTATGGTGGTTCAGTACCAGTTACATGAAACCGTCATGGTTTCCTAGATAAAATGCAGCGTAGGGATATTAGTACTCAGCCAAAGAGAGAGTGGATAGGTACCCTGTTTTTCTTTATTTCTTATTCAGACCAGAGTCAAAAAGCTGTTCAAAACCCCAGAAAGAAGCATTCGCACAATCAATCCACATTTTCAAGCTCCATTTAATGTCCGCGCAAAATGGAATATATGTCTGTGCTGGGAGGGAATAAAATAGAAAGTGCATGTTCTTCTGTTATCAACATAAAAATAACTAGATCAAAGGTTTAGATTTTTTTTTTATGCCAGACGGAGCTGAATTATTAATTTTGTAGAAATAGCAAATAAATCAGTAGAGGTACTGTCTCAGGAGTATTTGGTGGTATGACGTAGATCAAAGGCACAATGCAGCTTTGCATCTCACCAGGTCGAGATTGTTGCACACGCACATAAAACACACATACACATGCACAAGCTTTCATATACTGTACATATCCCATATGCATCTTACATACAGTCACTCCAGAGATCTACATAGTCATATCAATCTATATATCCGGGCAAAGTAAAACAGGTTGCATTTATTAAACTTGCATTTAGAATTAGTGAGAGGCAAAATAAAAGTATTCATAGCATTTTTTTTTTTCTCAACAGCCTGTAAAAGGGACAACATCATCATAGCATCTAACAAATGTCCATTTCAGCCTTTATTGAAGTTTACAGGATCCCGTAGAAATCAAGTAAGCGATGTCAATGGGTGACCAGTAGGTCTTTGAAATTGAGAAAAGGTGTATGTGTTTTGTTTCTTTTTAAATAGTATCCCTAAAGAATGACCAATATATCCTTGGTTACATCTGTCCTTGTGCTAACAGTCAAAAATATGGAAATTAACATTCAGTAAACATTCTTTTCTAAAAGGTAGTTTCCCTTATATATTCGGTGATTTCCTCTGTCATCGTGTATACATAGACAAGTTTAATAACATACCAATCAGTGGTTATTTCACAATTGGAAAAAAGCACAAAAATGTTTACACTCTTTTACAGGTAAATAAAAGATAATTTGTTTTTTTGTCGACTGTGTTTCCTTAAGGGCTTAGCATAGGTTGGAGTTGAAGTCTCCTTTTCGTTAGGTATGTAAGCTGTTTCATTCTCATCTCTGTTTGTTTTTTATTGTCCCCATTTCATTTTTTTTTCCAGCCATTACATAATTAGATTCTTACATACAAATATTGACAATATTGGTGGCTTGTGCTTGGAAGCCGTCAAGTTATTCAATAACAATAGTAAGGGCCTGGAGGTTTGGCCGCGGAGAAGAGGGGCAGAGAGGTTGCCCGGAGACGGTAGTCAGGGGCAGAGGGGGAGGGGGGCGGGGAATCATAGCTGGCCCTCCTCCTGGCTGCCGCTTGGCTTCTCTGCGTCCTGATTGGGCAGCTCCTTGACCAGGAGGGGTGTGGCGGCGTTCCTCTCGGAGGAGAAGTCCTCGCTGTCGGGCTCCAGGCCGTCGGGACAGGACAGCTTGAGCAGCTCCTCTCGTAGCTGGGCTGTGTGCCTCTGGAGGACCACACCAACGGGACAGGAGGGCAGGTTAGGAGAGTGTTTCATTCACACAGCACTGACAATGTCCACAACCATGAATGGCTACAAAATACAGAGTTTGACAGTCTAGATGTCTACTATTCTAGTATACTAAAAACGTTTGTGTGAGTGTGTTCCTCAACAACCCTATCAGTTTTGAGATGACCACAAAGCCAACAACAGGGTTTGCAATGCACTTCCATGCATGAGCTGGAAAAACAGCAACACACACTCAAACATTCGACAGGGACAACCAAAGAGAGAAACAGAACGATAAAAACCACGGCACCAAAATGGACCCACAGCTAAAGCCCCCCTTTGATTTGCTGGACTGAACCTCGGAGCACTGGCCCCACAGTGAAGGACAAAAGGCTGGCTGGGTGGGCAGCTCTCCAGCTTTCCTTATCACGAGAACTAGGCTTATTTACAGTGGGGATTAACTGTGGTTATTTACAGTGGCCGGGAGAGGAGCATGCCCATTACACCAGGGGGACCGTGCGTGTGTGTGTGTGTGTGTTATCAGCTCTGGCACGGTGGTGGTGGCTCTCGGACGTGTCCGGGAAAGAAGGAGATAACAGACGTGAATCAGGGTGTCCTGTCAGAACCCTGCCGACCGGACGCCGCTGTCCACTGCAGCCAATTCACACCTCGTTAGCAAGGCCTGGACAGCGAGTGTGTGCGTGTGTGTGTATACTTGTGTCTGTGTCTCTCTCTCTGTGTGTGTGTGTGTATGTACGTGAGAGAGAGTGTCTGTGTGTGTGTGTGTGTCTATATACCTGTGAGCGTGCACATTTATGCCAACCCTTGATTGGGTGTTTTTTTTATATATTTTTTAATACTGGCGACACTTCTATGACCCTGTGCAGCCAAAGGTGTAAAAATAATTCTGCCCATCCTGGATTTTAGGAAAAGTCACATCTCGGCACAAAGAACCATGGATGGAATGGCTCGTTAAAGTCTGTCTGTGTGTGTGAGAGAGTGTGTGTATGTGTGAGTGTGTGTGTGTGCGTATGTATGTGAGAGAGTGTGTGTGTGTGTGCGTATGTATGTGAGAGAGTGTGTGTGTGTGTGTGTATGTATGTGAGAGAGTGTGTGTGTGTGTGTGTGTGTGCGTACCTTGAGAGCAGCGGCGTGGTGTGACATGGTGCGACCCACTCTCTTGTCGCTGCTGTACTGCTGGATGTCGGCGATCCACTCCTCGCACTGCGCCATCACCTCCACGCGCTTCAGGTAGAAGTGCTTGTGGATCACCTGGAGGAGGAGGAGGAGGAGAAGAAGAGGACCAGCGCCATGGTCAGACGGTCAACAACAACAGAAACAAACAACAAGAACAACGCGGAAAGAAGACAACCCCCCGCTAGACCACAATCCAGTCATTCAGCGTAAGCCTGTTTCCTTTCCATGTCTCGACGCCAGAGAAGCACGACGGCAAACCTGAGAGGCTGGAGCGCCGGGAACACTCCTGAAACAAACACGGGCCGAAACAACACGGCGCACGGAGAAGCGCACGCGTGACATTGGAGCGGCTGCCCCCCCCCCCCAACACACTCCCCCTGTCCATCCTCTGTTTAATGTCAAAGGCTGATTAGCGGGCAGATGATGAATGGCTGCCCTTTCGTACCAACACCCTGCCTGCATGCCCGCGCCGTAATCATCTCCACGTCACGTTAGCCAACCCCCGTTCTTAGAGCCTCACGTTTCGGCCCGCGGAGAAAACGGCACCGTGAGAAGCCCATTTAATACCTCTGACATTTGTGGTGTGTCGAGGGACAACATGGCACAGTAACATAAAATAAAAAAAATAACCTAGCATACATATATTACATATATAAATAATTTCCCCCAGCACAGTTAGATTTGACGTTCCCCAGCGGCCTCCCAGCACCACCCCCTCCTCTCCTCCGCCACTCTGCCAGGCAACTCAAAGCTGAAGAAGTACCGAGTTGTGAGCAGGAACCAAACTGTGAGAGGTTTCCTGGAGCCCATGTAAGCAGCGGGAGAGATGGCTGGGCCTCTGCTTCTGAGAGAGAGAGAGAGAGAGACAGAGAGAGAGAGCGAGAGAGACAGAGAGAGAGAGAGAGAGAGAGAGAGAGAGAGAGCGAGAGACAGCCACATCATGGCTAACTCTGTATGCTGCTGCTTTCTACCAGAGACTTTGTGTTTGGAGAATCCTCTCCTTTTTCTCTTTTTCTCTCTCTCTCTCGATCTTTCTCTCTATCTTTCTCCCAGACGGCAAAGCCTGGAGAGAGCGGCCTTCTCAAGTCAGAGTCTGTGTGAATGTAGACGTACATTAGGGGCCGACGCTGAGGTAACTATAGGGTAGAGCGCTATTCTGAGTGCCTGGAGACGCATAAAATTACCATGTAACAGCTAGGTAGGCCTTGAGGTTAGCGCGGGTATGTGTGTGTGTGTGTGTGTGTGTGTTGCATGAGGCAATCAAGTAAAGGCGTTTAGGTTGTTTCAAAAGTTCATACGGGGGTAGACCAACTTCTGTGTGTTGGTGAGTCGTGAGGCTGCTAATTCCTATTAAAATCATGTTGATCTCATGACCAAATGGAGTGGAAAAAAGTTATATCATTACATATCAGAAAAAAAAGCTCTATTTAGTCAAAGTAAACAAAACTGAATCCTGCACTAAAACTGAACTAAACCCAGTCAGTAATTGCGCTACAACGTTCCTTTAGATGAGGAGCTAACAGCGGGTGGAACTCAAACGGGGGTCTTCGTGGCCAGAGGGAGATCAGACGGGAGACGCCATGACCAGGCTCAGACAGCTCTGTGTAACAGGGAGAAAGGGAGACGTCGGCTAGCCTGCTGTGTGACCGCGTATCAGGCCTACATCTGTGCCTCGCTATCCCCAGGTAACCGTGGAGACATGACAGGCGTCATGGCAACAGACCACCGCTGGGCCGCGGGGCTCGGAGAAACGGTGGCAGGAGGCCGACCGACAGGAACGCAGAGCCCCGCCACGTTCAAAGAGGGATCCTCATCAACTCCATCTCCTCCCTCCGGTTCACACACACACTTCCCGGTTCACCTCACACACACACACACACACACACACACACACACACACACACACACACAGCTCAAGGTTGGGACGTCAAGCTCCACACGGAAAGAGTGATGACCTGTCGTCTTCCCCTCCACAGGGAAAGGCTTTGGTGAGGTACTGAGTCTCACTGGCGAGGGGTTCACAGAGGCACCCAGCCTCTCCTACTCCCCAGGGAAAGGCTTTGGAAAGGTACTGAGCCCCACTGGTGAGGGGCTCACAGAGGCACCCAGCCTCTCCTACTCCCCAGGGAAAGGCTTTGGAAAGGTACTGAGCCCCACTGGTGAGGGGCTCACAGAGGCACCCAGCCTCTCCTACTCCCCAGGGAAAGGCTTTGGAAAGGTACTGAGCCCCACTGGCGAGGGGTTCAGAGGCACCCAGCCTCTCCTACTCCCCAGGGAAAGGCTTTGGAAAGGTACTGAGTCTCACTGGTGAGGGGTTCACAGAGGCACCCAGCCTCTCCTACTCCCCAGGGAAAGGCTTTGGAAAGGTACTGAGCCCCACTGGTGAGGGGCTCACAGAGGCACCCAGCCTCTCCTACTCCCCAGGGAAAGGCTTTGGAAAGGTACTGAGTCTCACTGGCGAGGGGTTCACAGAGGCACCCAGCCTCTCCTACTCCCCAGGGAAAGGCTTTGGAAAGGTACTGCGTCTCACTGGTGAGGGGTTCAGAGGCACCCAGCCTCTCCTACTCCCCAGACAGGACACTCCTGCTTGGCTGCCTTTCTGACCGGGACGCCGGTATAACAGACAGAGATGTTAAGCCGCCAGAAGGCCCCGTGTCACCCTGGGGGGTTTGTTGTGTCTCGGAGGGGCTGCGTCCCTTGTGACCTTTGGTGACCTGGGGTAAACATAGACCACGGTACAGACGGGGGGGGGGGCAGGGGCAGGGCCGATCCCACAGAGCCTCTCACCACCTGACCTTTAGCAGGGTATGCTAAGGATACACACACACACACGGGAAAACACTTGGGTCCATGCAGCTGAATGATCCATTGTTCACATGCTATCTTTCTCTCTGGTTTCCTTCTGCCTCTCTTTCTCTTGTCACACGCGCACGCGCGCACACACACACAGTCCGAGTCCGACTGAGCGCCCAGCCTCCCAAATAAACGAAGTGACCTTTAAGGTAATGGTGTCCGCTCGTTACTCTGCCGGGTAACAAAGAAGGAAACGTGTGTGTGCGTGAGAGAGAGACGGAGCGCTGGCCATCCTCCGCGTCGGGGTCAAGGCCGAGTGTGAATCAGGCAGCGTGGCCATTAAAACAAGCCACTTCAT